>CM061535.1:11247598-11536845 GCA_030545055.2 Neoaliturus tenellus
ATAATTACATAAATAACAACTGTAACTATCTATCTAGTGCCCGTGGTACAGATAACTTTCGAAAGGAGTCTTTGATTTTGATGAAATTTGGTGTGAAGTTTCTTCAGGTTAAACTTTCTTCACGTTAATTTCGAAAACCAGGGTGATCAGACTATGGGAATGTGGTTTTATAGGGTGACAAAATATGTTCAAAAATGGGTTACTGGCAAATATTTGTCAAATTTAGCAATTTCAATTAAAACCACTTAAAGGTGCGTTGTCACTGGTGCGACTGCAACGATAATCGTTGAACGATAGTCGTTGGACGATAATCGTAGAGGGCCTGCTGAGCATTGTCTTCAATGGCGCCGTTGTCACTGACGCGACTGCCGGCAGAGTCGCTGACTGCAATCGTAAGGGTCTGCTCCTAGTAATATTTTAACCCGGGTTTACTTTAGATTGAACGAATACGACAGTCAAGTACCTACTACCAGGTAGTCCATTAAATTACGTAAGCAAATATAAAAATAAATACTATACCCTTATAATATTTTTATATTATAATGTATTCAGGAGAAATATATAATTTCATTCAATGCTGATTTATTGTACCCAAGTTTACTATTTCACAAAAATGCGTTTCCTACCAAACATTCAAAAATTAGAAAACATATACATCACCTTTCCTTGTGTATCCAAACCTCTAACATAACTTCAAAGACTTGTACTATATTTAATAACTTAACCCATAACAAAATGAATCCATTCCTAAACAATAAGAAATCTTACTAACGTTAAAACACATTTTTTTTTTTAATTATAAAGGCTAACAAATAAACTAATGCAGTTATGTTACTCGCTGTATTTACTCGTACGTTGATCAGACATAACCTGGGCCCCTTTGTCGTCGGCTCCAGACTTCCTACAGGAAGCTTCGCATAATTGCATTAACTAGGGTGCCTCACAGGGGGTTCCGGCCCGTCGACACCGGAGTCTTAGGACACGAGGCCTACTACAGTACTGAATATACAGGGTGAGTTTTAAGTCCCTTCCAACTATTTATTTGCTATACGGTATAAGTTAGGAGGTATGAACTCCGCACACCTATGTTAGACCTAAATGTCTTGTTTTTCATGGGTTCATCAACTCTCCACCTCCAATGGGAGACGGTCCACGAGGAGTAAGCCGAGATTCTGAAATGTAAGCATAGGTTGATATTTACATCAAATTAAAGGTCTCTAAGATTAGAGAACAATGCCGCAAACCCAACCTAAAAGGATAACCGAGTCAAAAATGACACGTGATCAAACATTGCATAAAAATGATATTGCTGAAAACAAAAAATTCAATAACTCCCGATACACTCGGCCTTTTGAGGTCAGGTTTGTGGAAAATTGCTTAGAATGCAAAGCCCTTTAAAATTATGTAACATATGACATAGGCTAATGCAGTTTCTCTGTCGACTTCCACTATGGACGTCCCTAAATGAAGTCTTGGAGAAAACTTCATTGGCCTACTTCATTACTTGGTTGTATACTAAGTTATCTATGTAACAACCAGCTCGTGATAGAGGTATTTAAGAGGTGAAAAGAAAAACTATTTTAAGTAAAAATATCAATAAATGTTCAATATTATGGGTTTAAATTAGCGTATTCGTCTCCAGTTCGTGTGGTTGAGTTATACTACAACCCAGGTTTCAACGCTAACATTGCGTAATTTCCAAGTAGATCGTCAAAGTTGAAAGCAGTCACATTTTCGGTCGGGAAGACGTCGTCATTGGTAAAATATACAAAAGTCACATGAAACACGAACACACATTTTTGACAGACACGAACTGGAGACGAAAGGTAATTTAAAACCATAATATATATTCAACCAGTTCTGGGGCAAATCACCATGAGTAAAATAATGTTCAATGTCTGAAATGGCCTACTGTATATCAGTTCAGTGCTTCCCGGATTATTACTATGTTCCTTTTAGTTAACAATAGTTAATGTGTTTAAAACTGTTTTAAACCTCGACAGGTCGCACTTGATCATTTTGATACAAGCGATTTTTTACTGCAGCCATTTTGTAGTGAGCAGTTTCCCAACCCCCATTTCCCTAGCCTAGACCTCAACCGTCCCCCATAACCGATCAGTGATGTCACAGGTTTCATAGAGTGAACACGTGCTGCTCTCAAGGTCATTTTATCACTCTGATATAGTGCGACCATTAACGTTTTGTAATAATTGAGTTATCACCTTGTTACATTTTATTTATAATTTTTATCATTGTATATATTTCAAGTATACTATTAATAATTAAAATGTATCTAATTGCATTTTTAACTACTTTTAAAACTTTGAATCATTTTGATACAGTACGACCTTTCCTGTTTTATAAGTTTTATCTACGTGTTTTCTTTCATAAACCATTTTTATCATTTTATACATATATTTCCAATTCGTCTCCAGTATATTATGATCAACTAAGCTTAGTAATACTAAATGTATCTAATTGCATTTTCACTCATTTTAAAAACTTTGTATGATTTTGATACAGTGCACCCTTTCCCGTTCTTGATAATTACACAGAGTTATGCAATAGTTTTTATATATTATTATTTTTTATATATCTAAACTTTATTATTAATAACTAAGAAATTAAATGACATTCAGACATTCCAAAATCTTCAGCAGGCCTACTTACGTAATAAATAAAAAAATATTTGCTTAATAGCATTAAATATTAAATTAAATGCATAAGTATCAATCTGATACAGTGCGACTCATATGTAACTTTTTGGGTGCGACCAGCGGAGAGTGTTTTAAGTTTTTTGAAGCAAAATAAGGAAACTATCCCAAATTTTCTACTTAAAACATTAAATCAGTTTATAGCTTCTGTGAAGTTACGCTTCAAGTACGTATAAAGAGACATTAATTTTTAAATAGTATCTGGGACACAATTAATTTATGTTTGAGTAATCATTACTATATGAATGTAAGTCAATTGATTGGAATCATTATAACAGTTTGCTAACATTAAATTCACGCAATGAATATAGCGTTTGTGCCACAAATTGTAGTTCGCTGCATTAAAGGTTCAACACAATTATAAAGATGTGTTCCGCTGGTTTGGCCGGTTTCCGAACAGCGCGCTGTACAAACATGATGTACCTGCCCTTATAACATCGCTGGTGTACCCCGCACTGTCTGGCTAGCTATGTCCCGGGTTTATTACAGGCCAGTCAGGTAATATCACTTTGTACCTTGTCATGGAGAGTTACAAGTGCAGTTTTACAAACAAAATGTCATCAAACACGACTCTCTACATTACAAAGTGCAAAGGTATCCCGCGGCGTTGCCCGATGCATTGGAACTCTGCTTGAATGTTACAAGACTAAGGGTAACACTTATTTAAAAGTGGCTTTGTACTAATTATTCAGTTATTGTTTTAGTTTGTTGAGTTTTTTTATTAGTGACTGCGGAAATTTGCTTTTGATGCATGAATTATTATTAAGATCCATTACATTACTGTACTAAAATTAATACAATACAAGCTTTAAATTGTCTCACTTGGTTTATATAATGTAGTTCGTATCTCAATTAATCATCCTTTATCAATAGGAATCCGGTCGATGGTGGGTTTATGTGTTGATTAAACTAAAAATTCCCTTGTTGTTTACTTTATTTTTAGTTCAATACTAAAATTATTTTTGAAACGTAATTTGTCTTCAAGTTAAAGTGATAGGAAGTTTGAAGACCGGGAAAATTATCACTGTTTTGGGACGATATTCCCAAATTTAACTTTTACCCTTCTTCAGTCAAGTTTAAACCGTGTGATAGTCTATTTTCACACCTAACCAGAAGATACATGATACCTAAAGAAACATTAACTGAAATTATCGTTATATATTAAACGTTTATGAATCCATTAAAACATTATTTTTACTTTCTCGTTCGTGACCGAATGTCTTTTGGCAGCTAACCTTGTCCAGTAGCGTCATCATATAATCAGAACTGTTTATAATGCTGTTAAACCTATGTTTACCCCTAAAATACTAAATGTTACGCAGGGGAGTCTAATAGCAGACGATATTCGTTTTATAGTTATAATTAGAAAGAGAACGTAAATTTCGCGTCTGTTTGATATAAGTGGAGTAGATATAATCCTCTTACATCCGGTAAAAATGAAAGCGTGAAATAAGGTCTAGTGTGAAATTTATTATTTTTATTTTTACAACAATGGTCTTAAATATTTATTACGTAAATTGTTATTTTAGCGACATATACTAGTTGTCATGGCAATCTACTCTCGATTTTCATGTTAGCACCGTTATTTCTGAAGTACTGTACAGTAATCTCATTTGTCAATATAATTTTTTAATCTGTGTATATTGCATCAAACTACTATTAATTTGGCTATTTGCCTTTGGTATTAGTCAGCGACCACAGAATTAAATTTAATTCTGTGGTCGCTGGTATTAGTAAAGTTAAAGTTATCACACCAGAAAATAATGAGAGAGAAATTTATTCAATTTATTATTGTCAATAATAACAAAGTGGATAATAAGAGATCATTTAACCCTTTGTTTGCTATGGAACAATATATCGATGATCGTCTTATTCCCCAGAAATGCTAACCAATGAGCAATGATATATCGTGCCTCGCCTTCCATCGAAAAGTGTAAAGCAACGATATATCGTCGTTCGCCGATATTGATATGGAGCACTTAAACGGGAATATCGGTTGACTCGATTGTTATTTCGAAACACCGATGATTTCATTCGATTCTCCATACGATCGAGGTACAAAATATTGTTGTCTAGCACTTATGGGTCGAAAATTTTTTAATTGCATTTTTATCTCATGGTACTTGCCTCCGCCTCCTTGGCCGCCGTAGCTCTTTTCGGAAGTTATATGAATAATTTCCTCAGTATTTTTCAAAAATGTAATTTTTTTAGGACTCAAAGGGTTAAGGCGTGACGTATATTTTTCAAGAAATCATATGAAACAAATTATCAATTTTTTTAACAAAAATTGAAAAATTATTTTAGGAATGGAAGTTAATACTTTACACAAACTATCGTGGTGGATAAATAGTGGAACTAGAATGAGATATTACTATTTTCTTTGTGTTGAAGAGAAGCCAAACTAGTACCTCTCAAACAATAAACAATAAGGTAGATGAGTCTGAGTACACCTGAGCCAATAGGCTGCATGGAGATGTGCTAGTGCTAGGACATGACACAGCGACATAGCGACAGCGACACGACGACGGCACTTATCGTCCGAGTTTACACCTGGCGTCCGCCGCGCCGCGCCGCTCTTGGCACCTGAGCGCCCGTCGCCCGTCGGCCGCTTGGCCTCACTCCTAGTATCGCCATTAAACTGTGATATAATGTGCCGCTCCTCGGCTCCGACACTTAAACTTTCACCCTTCTGTCCGAGCAGCTCATACCGCACGCCGAGCCATCGCCGCCTCTGTAATTGCCGCCTCTCATTTGACTGCAATTATGACAGGTTTTGTCAAATCAACCTCATTTTTTATGGATCGTGCGGAATAATTAGCTCTTTAGGCCGGCGACACACTACCGGACTTTTCACCGGACCGTACATCGCACCGAGTATCGTACCGGACGAAAATCTGAAGTCCGGTAGTGTGTCAGGGACCGTACACCCTACCAGACGCTAGACCGGGCACCGTACTGAACGTCGAGCCGAGTGCTCTGGAGGCGGTTTTCTGGCGAAACATCAAAGAAGAGATCGGTTCGGTGTACGGTAGTGTGTCAGGGTCAATTTTGCTCCGTACACCGTCCCGAGCGTCGCCCCGAACGCTCGCTATGGAACGTTCCTCCCCTTACCACCACATATTCTAGCGCTCTCACTCACTGACTCTCTCCCTCTCTTTCTAAACTTCCGTGGATTCGCCGATACGATGCTCGGTCCGAGGTCTTGTTCAGGAAATATTTGAGTAAATTCACCTCCCTGTACGGTGCAATGTTCGGTTCGATGTTCGATCCGAGCACGTTCCGGAGCAAAGTTCGTTAGTGTGTTGCCGGCCTTACTCAGAAAACCTTAGCCTGCACTATACAATTGTGCTTAGACTCAATTTGAAACCAGAAGCGATCTCTATTTTCTCAGTTTTCATTATTATATTTGTTGAATGTTAGTATTTTTTGCATTTTAAGCCTATTCTAGCAAGTAAAAGTTTCAACTGAAAGTATCATGAGAAAAGTGACTCAAAAGTGTGCAGAAACTGTTAAATAGTATAACCACAAATAAATTTGTTTCTATCAAATAAATATCCACAATGTCTTACAATATTAAATTCATTTTGGATCACTTTAAATTCCTTTGATATTAGGCCTAACTTATTCACAAACGGCAATAATTAAAGCAAATCTTGATAATCTATACGAAAGTGTCAACACCAATTCAGCAATACTACACACATGAGCCACAGAACATGAATTTCTACGTAAGAGAAGCATACATTATATTAAATATACGTTGAAAAACGTACGTTGCATCTCCAGTATTTAGAGTTGCAAAGTTTTAAATTTTATTGCCTTAACGGACAAAATGTATTTAAATACTTAAATTTAACCTTACTCCCCTAGCTTAACCCTCAACAAAATTTATATTTGGGCAATTTTTGGGTTATGTATGGTTGAAGAATTATTCCCTGTAATTATTATTAATTGCTACACACGAATTTCAAAACTAACTTAAAAAATTATATTTTGAACTTTTGTCTGAGTCCATCTTCAGTCAAACTCTAAATGAATGAAAAATTGAGTATGACTTAAGATGGTCTCACAAAAGAGTTTTTAAATATATTAAATTTTGTGAAATGTTTGTTTTGAAATACGCATGTATCAATTAACAGCTTCATTTAATTTTTTAAGAAATTGTAATTCCACAGACAATTAAAAAATTAAAACAGTGCAGTATGTCATATTATACAGGCAATATCAAGTCAAGAGTGTTAATAATTTGAAACGTAACAAATAAATATGTTAGAGAGTGTAAACAAGTTATAATAAATTTCATATTCTAGATTTAACATTATAGGGTTGTTAATAGTAAAAGCTTCACATTACTGGAGAAATACAGATCCAGCAGCTGTTCTGGGGACATTAACTCGATAACCTCTCCCCCCTCCCCCACAAAAATGCCGCTCGAAGCGATATTAACGTTGAAAGTAGGCAGGTGCCGGCTCATGTGCCAAAGTGGCTAGTCGTGTCGAGTCTCAGGTCAAATGGATACATTAATCTGTCCCTTTGTAACTTATAATTACACCGATATATACGACCCACTTGTGTGGTACATCTAACGCTCTGTCGTGCCCCTGGTTCTGGTACGAACTGACCTACTGTACCGTCGCTAATTTGATCGCATTCCACATTTAATGCAAGATGACTATACAGGTGAACTACATCCCATAAGAACAATGTGTCAGTTTCTGCGACATCCGCGGATGTCGCCACAGAGTTTTTTTTCGGTTAACAAAGTGTTAAAACATCAAAATTTTACTCTTTGTTACCTGCAAGTGTTGACAACGCAGCAGGAAACAATAATAGTTCTCGTTTTGTGTTGGAGATTTTTTTTCACAACTGTTACTAAAATAAAGAATTTCAAAGCAAACTAGGGTAGAATTTATGGTTTTATATTTACCTTAATTGGTTAATTTGATCATTACCTAATGGTTTGTTATTAACTAATAATCCAAATTTAAAATAGAGTAATATGGTGTCGTTACGATAAATATCTTACCCGTAGCATCACTGCTTCATCCCCTTATTCAGTCAGCTGTGTAATAGTAAATATTAAAACTTAACTTAACTCCGTTTTAATTTTCACGCTCATATCCGGAACACAAAAACCAGCTATTCCGCAGACCTTAAAAAAACAGTTGTGCTTTTTCTCTACCGACCTTGCCTTTAATGCACCGTATTGTTTGAGAACGTGTCCATTTTAAATATTTTGGACTGGTTTTGAAGTACTTCGATCGAAATGAACTTGATGATTGAGTTATTATGATATATAGATGACTAATATTTTTCTAGTTTTAGAGGCAAATTCTATCTAGCACGCTCGGAGACTAAAACTTGTCAAAGCTGAAGCTAACTCACAAAACGAATATAGTGTAAGAAGAATCATCTTCTATTTACATTGGCTTTCCAATTCAGCATTGATACAAGCACATTGCACCGAAACATAAGCATAATAAATACGAACTGAGAAATGTCTTTCCTCGGTTAGAAACATTTTATCAAATATCCACGACCAAGGTACTTGGTGGATTCTACAACTCTACCCTGTAATAATATTTTTAATGGTTAAAAAGATCATATGAAATCATATCCATATTATTTTAATGAAAATGTAATACAAAACTGCCATCTTCGTAACCATACAATAATATTTGCAGTAGAAATAAACCACTTTATGGTGTTAAATGAGAAATGTATGAATGTTTAATAACGCTCTATAAGATTTACATGTGTTAGTAATACTGCACCACATTAAAACATGCGCTAATAATTAAGAAACAGCTATTTGTGTATAAAGAGCTTGAAGTACGTCATTGCCACTCGAGAATTAATTGTAGATGGCCGCACGAAGCGTCAGTTGAGTGCGACCAAACATTTCGAAAGCGGCAATATGACTTTTACTCTCATAATACTGACAAGATTTTTCCTACTAACATAATTGCAAAAGATTAAATGTTTTATTGTATACAAAATGTAATTAGGCCTAATATTATGTTTGACTTGGTTTCTGTTGAAAACACACTGTTAACTACCAAACATTACCTCAAACTAAAAAGAGGCAATTACTAAAAGACAACAATGACCAACATCTGTAGGATGGTTTGTAAACAGCTGACTTTAAATTGCTGTTTGGTTTAGCGTATACTGTAAGGTAAAGAACATTGCCCCTCTAGAGCGAAAAAAACGAAAACCGGAAATCAACTGTCTTGCGCACGGTTTACAGGTGTGGCAATGTGATTATTTCCATGCAATGGTAGGTAAAAATATTATTCTGTATATTAATAACCTAAACTCTGCACCAGAATAATTACGGGACCGAAGCCTTGTACGCATCAAACTCGGCGTGGACGTCAATTAGACTAGTTGTAAAGGGGCTGTGCAATCAGTGCAATGTTTCTGGCCGATCGACCTCCCCCAGCGGACTGTCCCCTGTTTTTAGGTGAGTGAACATTATTTTGGCGCACAAAGAAGGCAACTGATTGGCGATTGCGGGACGGCCAGGTGTCCAGACCCGCTTTCAAAATCAACTCCCCTTCATAATGCCATACAATAATAATTATTGTTCCGAACCCGGTTTTTGAAACGGGACAAAGCCGTCTGATGCGATCACGGCCGCTCCGCTCGCGGTCGCGTGCCGTGGGGGAGGGGGTGGGGGAGGGGGTGGTGGAGGGGGAGGGGGCCATTAGTTCTGGGAGACCGGGTGGATGCGGGTCGGGCTCGGGATAGACCCTTCCAGCATACACTATCATGGTAATGATCAGAACATTAATTAATGGATATAACTTTTATATAGGCTATAGTATAAACAAATAGCTATTTGTGTATTAATAACGTAAAGTCCGTCATTGCCACACAAGAGCTGAGTGCGGCCAAACATTTCGAGAGCGGCAATGACTTTTGTGCTCCTAATAAACACAAGATTTTTGCTACCAACAAAATTACAACAGATTAAATATTTTATTATATACGAAAGAAACTTTCCCGGCATGCTTGCAATATCAACTTGAGAAATTGTTTTACCTTCAGATGAGCTCGTTCGCTACGCTCAATCACCGCAATTCCAAAATATCATCTAGTCTTTTATTACTAATCTTCCTCAACAATAAAAATGAGAACAGCTGTTTACAAAGATATTTACAAATTTTCAATATTCCTTAATGGAATCATATGTTCCAATAAAAAAATGCTGCTTCCATAAGAATAACGTGGTAACTTTACGCTATGGAGGAGTATCTATAAAAAGTATCCTATGTTCTGCCTGGTTCTAAGCTACCTTCCCACCAATTTTCGGCCAAATCAGTTTGCCTGTATTGGAGATATAAGTGGTGTAACTAACACCACTTTCTTTTGTATATAGATGTCATTTAGATTATGTTTGATTTGTTTTTGTTGGAACACACTGTTAACTATCAAACATAAACTCAAACCAAAAAAGAAACAATTACTTAACGACAACAATGACTAACAGCTGTGGCATGGTTTGTAATAACAGCTGACTTTAAATTGCTATTTGGTTTAGCGTGCGGAAAAGAAATGGAAACCGGAAACCCTGTTTTGCGTAGGGTTTACAGGTGTGGCAATGTGATTATTTCCATCCAGTGGTAGGAAAAGCAATTTGTAGATCCATCATTGTTGGTTTAAAATCGTTGTCTTTTTCAATAGAAAGTCTAAGCTTGATGTTTTAAGGCTCATTTTGTTAGAAACAAAAAAATACGAAGTGAACTATATAGTGATCAGGGGAAAAATATTATTTTTGTAGCATTTTTGTTTTATCAATACACTTGTACACTCTCTTCTCACTTGTATGATTTATTACTAAAACAATTTATAAATTTTTTATGTCTACGAGTAATAAAAACTTTTGTATTTGTGTTAGAATTGTCATGATTGTGATGTGTTAACTATACCACACGCCATGAATGTGAATTATCATACCAATGTTAATATTAAATTTTAGTTCACATTTTCATCACTGTTTTTTACAACTCAAGCAAATTTGAAATTAAAAGAAACCCAAGTTAACCAAGGAAGAGAAGAGGAAAGTTGGTGCGGCGGCGCGGCGGTGTCAGACGGCAGGAACAACAATGCTGTCGCCAAGCCAATTGTCGGACCATCAATACCAATAAACAAATACCACCATCACGCACTCCGCTCCGGCCGAGGTCAATCAGAGCCGGGCCTGGCCATGACGTCATCGGTCAAATTGCCGACACCGACGACACTATAAGGTCAAGCGTCCTCGCCCTCCGACGCGACGGCGACGGCGACGCCTAGCTCAACCTTGCGATTTTCTACAAAATTGGTAAACGACATCATTTTATACCAAGTGTCCCATACCACCCGTACAACTCTTTTGACATTAAAAAAATTTAATTTTAACAAAAAACACCTGTCCCTTCATATTTTTTGTTTTCAGGATAGCGCAATCGTTTGGTTCCAGTCGTACTTAGAAAAAAGAGTACAGGTGACTAGAGTTGGTAAAGATGTTTCTCCATCCCTTAAAAAGTTAGGGGGTGCCACAGGGGACTTGTCTTGGGCCCATTTTATTCACGCTCTACACTGCCGATCTATCGAGCTGCGTGCGCTTCTCCAATGTGCACGTCTATGCTGATGATTGTCAGTTGCACATATCTTACGACATAAATTCAATGGGCCAAGCGATTAGAAGAGTGAAATTTGGCAGCTATTAGTGAGTGGTCGATGAAACATGGTCTCAAGTTGAATATTGATAAATGCACAATTCTCCATATTGCCCCGCCCACTATTCTCCAAAGAATCCTTGATTTAAACGTGCAAGTTAAACTTGATGACATAGACTTGAGGGTGAGCAATACTGCTAAGACTTTGGCGTCATTCTTGACAGTGGTCTCACTTTCACTGATCACATCACTCACGTTTCTCAGCTGGCTTTGGGTAGACTTCGCTTTCTTTACAGATGCCGGTCAATTATACCTCAGGCATCCAAATTGAAGCTGGTTCAGTCTATTGTCCTTTCAGTGCTTTACTATTGCTTCACAGCATACGGAAACGGCATATCCAATGAAGAAATGTGTAGAATCCAAAGGCTACAGAATACCGCTGTGCGGTATATTTACGGCCTTCGGAAACGAGACCACATATCTGCCTTTGCGAATGCTGCCGGACTTATGCCATCAGCACTCGTATGCCGTATACAAACATGCTGTCTTGTTCACAGGGTATTGGTTACAAATGAGCCAATTTACCTGCTAGAGAGGCTTGTTACCCGTGATCGGATGTCTCAGCGCCACACCCGACAGGACAAGCAACTTCACTTCCCAAAAGTGAAGTTGGAAATTTGGCGAAGAAGTTTTTCCTATTTTGGGCCTAATTTATATAATGACCTCCCCTGGGTCCTCAAAGAGTTGGGAGTCCATGCCTTTAAAAAAAGATTAAAGGACTTTTTTACTAAAATGTAAATGTAAATCCTCTGTATTATTGTAAATATTGTTTGTACATATTAGTGTAATTTTAGTTAATGTTAGATGACAAGAGTTATTCTGTAAAACAGTATATGTACCGTACCGAGAACCGCTAAAAAATAAAGGCATTTTCATTTATTTATCTATTTATTTATATGTAATCCGGTTACGGTATTGATTTGCAGTAATTTCAATGTAAAGGGTGTTCAAAAAAATCACCTTTCCTGACCGGAAAAGACAATTTAAAATACAAACCCTCAATTTTTATGTCATTCTTGGATTATATAAGTAATTTAGGACAACTTTACAGTTTAATTCTCACCCATAACCCTAACGGTTTAGGAGGTAGTGGTGATTGAAATTTAGATTTTTCACATAGAATAACTTTAAACAATTCTTAACCTCCGTTATCTCTGAACGTTGTTGGTTAAACAAACATGTCCAAGCACAAAAATGTCTTAGACTCTCAGCACTTGTATAATTACAGTACGTGATAAACGATTTGTATACATATAATTTAAAATGAGGTTGTGGGACGTTTTGATGCTTATACTTATCGACTAAAGATATCGATGATTTTAGGAAAACGAATGTTTTATAAATCTCACAGATGGAATATAGTAATCACAAACCCACATTAAATGTAGAAAAGCAATCAGATTGCTAATAGTTATTTATTTGTTTAGACCTTGTAAAAGTACAATACGCACACTTCGTCATGTTATGATGTATTAGTGTACTGATATCAAAATCTGTTCTCTGTGACGTTCCAGTTGTTAGAAAACAGTATTTTTTCGGCCAGTATTAACGATTTTTTCAACTTAAATATGTTATTTCAAACTATGCTTAACTTCAGATTTAAAGTAGGTAAAATATATAAACATAAATTCGAAATTATTAATTCGAGATTATAAATATGAGCTAGTATGCTAGTATATATCAGTGTACAGCAGATAAAATATTGTGTAAATTGTCAAACTAAATTTATTGGGCACGATTTAACTCTTTGATGATGTTATTTTTTACAGCGAAAGACTGCAGAGATCTCGAGGACTGTTAACTTCTCTTTCAGCGGCGAGATTCTTAACTGTTAATGGACATTCTTTCCATCCATCGAGAAAATGACGTAACTTTTCAACCTATACTTTTCTGATGAGTATTTTTTAATTTGTAAACTGTATACAAATAACTGTGCTATAGACAAGAATCCTATTATATAAACATAGTTTATTAAATCGATATTTATTATCCAGATGCATTAAATATCCGATTCTTAATTGTAACAGTGCATAATATATTTTTTTACATACAGGTATATAATATAAAATATATATGATCAAAAATATCCCCACAATCAATAACAGATACAGTTTCAAACAAACAACTGAAAAGCAATTATTAAACGATTATGTCCAAAAACAAGAAAGTAAACAAGAAAACAAGATCCGAGTCCGTATATAAACAATCATAGTACTGTAACATGAATCACAAAATTCTAAATTGTACTTCTACACTGTATATAAAGAAGTAATGGTAATATATTCAATACTCGCGGTAAGTAGTTATATGTCGTATTTTTATGACTTTCGCACGTGTTAACCATTAATATATATTAAAAGTACACTGGTACTTTAAGAGTTGGAGTGGAGCCGTGTTCGAATTATTTACCATAAGAGCAATGATAAGCTTGTCCTGGCTTCGAGTCATATTTTTTATAATTTCTTTATTTTTTATCCTTTTGGTTCAGAATAAATTAAACTCAATTAAATATACCGCTCCTCTTGCAAAATAGTTTATTTGTAAAGTTTCACAAAAACCTGTAAACACATTTTAAAAAGTAATACAACATTTTAAATTTATTCTTGAAAATGTGAAAGAAAACTACACTTGTCATCAAAAATATCCGTTACAAATCAAATCCACCTTAACGAACCCTTTATTTAGAGCTATAAACCACAATTTTCTGATTCTAAATCAAGGAGTTACATGGTGTTTAAAACGTTTAGTATTGCTCTCATAGGGAGAAAGCCTTATCATAATTGACTAAAACGCCCTCCAGTGAGTGTTGTGAGATTTATTTGTTTCGTTTATGATTGGTTGTACCAAAATTCATAACGCTTCGTAACAATTGCTCTCTGAGGTATTATAGTTTAATTTTGAATTATTTCTATAAATTTTTATTAAGGTACCCATGACATTTCTCAAATATCATTTTAATTCCATCTACAAATGCCCAATAACTTTAAGAACAACCGTAATACGCCGTATATTGTTCCAACCAACAAACGCAGAAGTGAAATTCAGTGAATCAGCGAAAGCTATTTAGGTTTTGAAAATACCCGGCCCACAGACACAGGGGGTTAGGAGCTGGAAATAGTAAAACGTCCAAACATCGGAGCGTGTCACAGGAACGATTAAGTGTCTCGAGCGACAGACAAGGTAAGCCGCGACACGGGAACTGTTTCACCAAGCCGCCGCCAGGGGCGCACCTGTTGTTTGGGCTGGAGCGCTGCCTGAGGCGCCGTGATACACTAAAAAAATCCTTTACACCTCAGCGTTGTTTATTAGAAGCAGAAAGGTGTCAAACCATCCTTAAGAGTCATCTTCACCCCTGGGCCAGTAGTCCATTGTTGCGCAGTCGGCAATGTTAAGTATAAGTGATACACCTGTTTTGTTTTGCACGAGATTGATTATTATTTTTTACTGCATGGGTTTTTTCTTTTGCTGCACGGTTTGCTGCATGTCGATGCGTGCATTGTTTTGATTTGATGTGTGATTTGACTCTATGTGCACTGCATGGAATTGTACTTAGCCTTTCTTATTTTATGTTCAGACATTGATTTGCTTGGTTTACGCCTGTATTTGTTTATACTATGCTGACCTAGC
The DNA here is from genome assembly GCA_030545055.2 of Neoaliturus tenellus. Taxonomy (NCBI): domain Eukaryota; kingdom Metazoa; phylum Arthropoda; class Insecta; order Hemiptera; family Cicadellidae; genus Neoaliturus; species Neoaliturus tenellus. Next base: position 11,262,666 of record CM061535.1, read on the forward strand.
CTGTAACAATTTGTATTGTTGATTGGCCCGATAAAATCATTGTATCATTCTATCAATGTTAATCATACGGCTTTTAATGCAAAACATGCTATTTTATTCCCCTGTTTCGGATGCCGTTTTTCAACCGATATAGGCCTACTTTAAACTTTGTAAATGTTTAGTCGAATAGTTATATTTTGTCCCTCTTACCTCGAAATTTCGAAAATTTTACTAAATTTGAAATATTACTAAGGAAAATCGAGTTACTTTGCGACGTCACAGAGAGTAATATTTGTTAAATTTTCAAAATGTCGAGGTATGAGAAGCCTAATATAACTATTCAACTAAACACTTACCAAGTTTAAAGAAAATCGGTTGAAAAACGGCGTCCGAAACAGGGGAATAAAATACCATGTTTTGCATTCAAAGCCGTATGGTTAACATTGCCGACTGCGCAACAATGGGCTACTGGCCCAGGGGTGAAGATGACTCTTAAGAAGCTCGAATATCACTAAGTATTTAGACTGTGAAATAAAAACAATTTACAACACATACATACACAAGTATGTATACTTGTATGTCTAGTCAATGGTAAAACCCAAGTAGTCCAGTTCTAAATTGCTGTTGAAGAAACTTACACTAGAGCGCAGTACTCTTGATTTAAAGAATATCAAATGCAATAAGACAAAGGGGAGCGAAGAGTACGAGCTAGTCGAAAAATTCAATGAGAGAAGCGAGCTCGTAAAAAATTAACAAGCCTCTTAGCCTTAGCGCTTGTCATTTCATTGCGCATGTAATATATTACCACGACAAATTTTATATGTTTACCAGCAAATGCTTGTCCCCCGAGTAGTGAAACGTAAAATAGTCATAAAATTCAACGACATTCAATCACAAGAACCATCACTATATTGGAACGGTCAGATGAACAGCCATTAGACTTTAAAAGCATCCAATGATTAGGGTAAATCATCGGGTAAATAAGTATCCCTTGATTAATTTTTTCAACCATGGAAATATTTTCAACCGAGTATCATCAGTTATTGAAACCGACATTCTAATAGTATTTTAGTGCATTAATTTTTCCATAGTAAAATTGTAATTGAGAGACGGAGTCTAGACACTCACTTCTCTATACAGTCAAGATTAAAAACGCAATTAAATTTTAGAATTTTAACTTGAAATTTCAAAAAATTTTGTTGAACCTCTAATATTTGTTATACTAATAATATATTTATATATTGATCTTATTACTTTTATAAAATTACAAATTCGCCATTTATATAGTGTGTCATCTTTGTTATATAGGTTTTATATTAAGTGTTAGATTATGTAAACTATGTACTCTAATTTTCAGTAAAAGTTTCTAGAGTAATAATATCTTACTATCAATAAACTGAAAAAAATTATCAACAAACGGTTTTCGTGATAATTTCAACTGCAGATGTAAATGCACAAAGTCTGTCTAATAGCATTGAATGCAATTGGTCGCTCAGCTAAAACCTCTTACCTGCAGCAGCGGTATCCAGTACCCACCACACGGCTCCGTTACTTCACTGTGTTCAAGAATAACAATGTGTCAGAGAGACCAGCAGAAGCTACAATGCGATTTTGTTTAGATGGGCATTTCGCTTGGCACCTGGTGCTATTTACTTTGGACTCTCGCAGCCGAAGGTGAGTAGTGACGTGTATTCAGGTGACTAAACTGACCAATTCGCACCCGGTAAAATAAACTAACGGAAAAATATCACTATTATCATGGCAAGACTAAATACAGTATATTATGCTAAAGTAACGAGTTATTACATCGGTATGAGCGGTACAATGAAAATATTTTTCATCACTCCGTATGGAAAGTAGCTATTTTTAATGACAGCTGATATCAAAATAACTCTTTCCCGAGTTCTAATTTAGAGAAAGGGAATACTAATCAGCTGATTTTCCCTCGCTCTAAATTTACTTGCCCTTGCTATCAACCAGTTCTCCATTTACCCACTTACACGCACTAGTGACTCTTTACCGTATTTTTATAATATAAATCAGCAGTTTTTTGTGTTTAACAATCAAAGTCAATGTAAAAAGAAATAGTAATAACGCTAGTTTTACGTCGGGATGAAAAGTATCGTACATAGCTTGTACCTTTGGCTACATATACTAACGTGAATAGACTTCTCATAGCATAGGCGTGATTGAGACCAATTTACGATGGCACGATCTTCCGCGGCGTACATGGAAGTACAAGAGACGTATGATAGTAAATCAGTACTACCACTCTTCTCAATCAAGGATAAAACATTTTATGACTGAGGGTTATGTTTATGTTCGGTACATTCACTTTCGGTACATTGCATGGAGTATACAATAGCCTAAACATACATTAGCACTGGATCACGATTTCAGTCCAACACGGGTTTAGGTGATTTCATCAAATCACAGAACCTCGACATCATGGTTGACTTCAAAACATAAAATTTCATGTCATGAGTATATAAAGCATTCATATTATTTTTTAATCAAGCATGGACTTAGCAATAAACAAAGAAAGGTACGTTGCGTTTATTCTCTAGTATAGTATATAGTTTCCCTTTTTACATTAAAATTGAACAAGGAAACTTTACATATAATATGAACTTATATCTTCAATCCAACTTGTAGTACAACACCCTTCGACCAAATCTATCTTTAACTTTCACAATGTCCACATTACGCGATGTCAATCGACATAAAGAAAAAAACTATACCGTGTAACCACACATTATATATAAATATTAAAATAAATCAAAATGTTCCAATCATTCTTGTTTGCTTATCCACGTTAGACTCATTGGTTAAGGAGGACACACAAACTCTATTACGACAACGTGGTTGACACTCATATAATATATGAGTATTATGTAGAATGAAGTAAATACGTTAGTAGAGACCTGTAGTTAGAGTAATATCTTCACTTTATCACTTAGCCCATTAATTTTATGCAGAACCTTAACCATAACAATTACTGGAAAGAGACTCCAGGCAGATTTCGGGTTTTGTACGTCTTCCGGACATTCCCAGGGTCAAGTTGGCTCCCCAGCGGATGGTCGTAGAACGTTTAGAATAGTTTAAAACAGTAAGCTGAGAAAGCTTTTCATCTAGAAAAATGTATTTTAAAATGAAATACTTAAGCTGCACGATCTATTAAATTTGTAGGCAGTGTTTTTTCGTAATTTTTGGTTCGGTATATAGTTGTTCGGATTTTCAGAATATCTTTTCAAGAGCTATAATTGTTCTTAAACATATAGATACGTGGATTATTTCATAGCTGTAAATGCTCGTCAAATCTTTACGTCCAATCCAATTTGTTTACTATATACGCTAAAAAGGTATAATTTAAACTCATCGTAGAGATTACAATTAGTTTTAGTACACACAAGAGATGTGAGATTCAAAATTAATTCTTGAATCCCCATAAATGTCAAGCTACGTGAAGAGAATAATAGGTATAGCTTTGTGTTCGAAGGAGAGGGAGTGGGAGAGAAGGAAAGGAAAAAGTACTATCAGTGTTTCCAGTCTGGCGGTTACAGGTGTCTTATCGGTCATTGGGCTATCTGTTGCTCGACTACGGGTGAACCAACCCCAAGTCAATTTTGAAATTAAACTTTCCTATTTCTTAAATGGTATAAAATTTTTACTTTTAAAAAATAATAGTTGGAATATTCAAACAAGATTTGTCTACCACATGTTTTTGTGCATGACTTGATGAAATTTCTCTCAAAGTATATATGTTTCAGTGAATGGTTGTATTTATAATATTTATTTTTCACTAATCACTGTCAAATTAAATCATCATTATAAGTAGGATAACAATTAACTATAAAAAAGGACACAACTTTTTGAATCTTGTTAAACTAACCACGAGGGTAATAATATTGCGAATCTTACAAAAAAATATAATAATAATTTGACACTTATTGTCGGAGTGATTTGAACAATAATTAGTAGAGCAACATAAAACCTAACGATCTTGATATATTATATTTAAAGAACTGCAATTTTAGGGAAACATATTCAATGAAACAAAATGGTGAAAGGACTCAATTAGTGTGTGTCATTTATCCATTTTATTGTTATTCGGCAAAAATTCTAAATTTACTTTTACGACAGTTTTACGATATGGATGCATGTATGAAATATAAAAATATTGAGTACTCAACTAATTTTGTTCTGTGAGTTAACAGATTCTATCTTGCTTATTTAAAAACACGTGCAATCATCTGTATATTTTAATTTTTCAAGTTTATATTTGTTTTTCTGTTTCCTTTACAACAAATTATAAGTTTTCAGCTTGTAAATGATTTTTTCCGAAATTGAAATTCACACTTATCTATATTTATAAAAAAACAAAAGGTAATATCTTAGTTTATGGAATATATTGTTAGTGACGTTTTCGCACAGAATAAGTGTCCTATAGGCCTACAATTCCAAATAATGACAACATTTCCCAAACCATGGTGATTTTAATTTTTCAAAATTCCGCAATTTTTTCAATATGGCGCATACTTAAATGTTTAAAATATTAATGCTCTATCATTATATATTTTTATTTTATACATAATTTTAAGTAATTCTTTTTAAATTTTCCTCTAAATCTAACAGTTAGATAGCTAGAGGAAATTGAAGTCCGTTTTTCCCATACTTATAAAATAGGACAAACTTAAATTGAATATATCTCCTAAACAACCCAATAAAATAAATACACTCAAGACTAAAAATGTCTTTAAATGATGTTTTAAGATAATTATTTTCATAACAACATCAAATTTTTACAAATTGTAGACTAGTCTATTATTTGACCACCATATTATGAATAGGTTACTTTATGCGTAAATAATAATTTTTCTAGCGAAATGATCTAAAAACACCATTTTATGACATTTTTTTATTTTATAAATGATTTTGGAGATATAGACTATTAAAATTTGTCAAATGTTCTTATGGGACTAAACGTGGGCTTCAATAGCTCTTACCATCCTACCCATTAGGTTTAGAGAAAAATCACAATGAATTAAAAGGTCTTACAATTATGTACACAACAATCACAATGAATTAAAAGGTCTTACAATTATGTACACAACCTAAAAATGACGTAATAATAGGGGGTTCGTATTTAAATTAGCCGCCATATTGGAAAAATTTAAATTATCATAAAATGAAACTAAAAGTCCACTGGAGTTAGCATTTAACGTTTATCACCTACGGGTTTCTAGTAAAATAGCTGGCACAATTATATCAATCATCCTTACTCTTTCATTAAAGATTTTTAAGACTGCTCCATTGCATAGTCTCCTCGAAATGTAAAATATGTAAACCATAAAATGGAAATGTTGGCTAGGCCAACATAGCTGATTAGGACTCGTTCCCCACCCACAGGCGGATGCCCATGTGGGGGAACATTTCATGTTTTATATGTATATTTTGTGAATATTTGTATTTTTATTTTTGAAATAAACCTTTTTCATTCATTCATTCTTTCTTTAAGTTTGGCTATGGACTTCTCCTGCTGCGTTTTTACCAACTTTGTTATGTTCTAAACATTTCTTTAACCTAAAGATGGAATCAGATTCTAGATCCTGAAACGTCGTGAATTTGTTTTTTAGTAATGGAAAATGTCTTCAAAATAATTTACTATAAAAAATAACGTAAACTCCCCGTCACCATAATAATAAACTTTAAAAAAGGAAATCTGCATACCTGAAATGTTTTCAAAAATGTTAACAGATGTCACTATTTTGATGTAATGTTTCATATTTAAATGTTTTTTTATCATGAAACCTAAAAATAATTGGTGTTGACTAATATAACCGACAATTGCAGAATAATAGAGACTTATAATATTCAATGACAGGATATAGGTGTTTTATGTACAGGTAATGTAAATGTGATGCAGAAAAATATGTATTACAGTCCCAGAATTTGTCATGGAAACAAACAACTTGTAAATTAGGCGGATCAAATGTAGAATAAACATCGGACATTTTTCTTCTGATCCAAAATAAAGAATATCGTGTTGGAATAACGGATGTAGTGTATTACTTGTAACACGCCATTAACATGGCAACACGCGTATATATCCAGCCCGTAACCAGCAATAACGCGCATAACATCCAATATGTCATCATTAGCGTGGTGAGAAGAAGAAGAATATACCGCGATTTGACGGAAGATAACTCACTGTCGCCAACTTAGCGGCAATAAAAACCGGGATAAATCTCTGTCTCCTTGTTTAATAAAGCGGGAACTTATTTTTAGCGCGGAGTGTTGGATCTCGACAGTCGGGAGCCGGGCTATAGAGTTGTGCAACAGAGGTTGATATGGTAAAGGTGCTGATATAGAGTTGTGCAACAGAGGTTGATATGGTAAAGGTGCTGATATAGAGTTGTGCAACAGAGGTTGATATGGTAAAGGTGCGACAGCGCGGATCAACCATCCTTACAACGCAAGCTGAAATTTTCACCAGTTAAGGTGTTCAAGTATGTGGGATTTCATTGATATTTTGCATTAAGTTAAAGTTGGGATGTATGCAATGTAAAGAGTTAACCTAAAATGTAACACATAATCTAAGAAGAACATGTTTTCTTATTAAAATATTTTAACAACTGGGACTTCCTCAACAACTTTATATTAAGTTGGAGGAATCTTTTTAATCGTATTAGTTATTAATTGAGCAAATATAAAATATTGGCAAAAATGCTAAACTATGAATAAAGCGAAAATCATTAATATAAAAGCTCATTTTTTTGTTATAATTTATTCTAAACTATTTGGAAACTGAGTATATTCCATCGACTAATTAATGCAATGTTCATCGTTGTTCCATTAAACATTCGTTAATGATAGAAATAAGAATATCTTTATTTGCCGTTACAAGATTAACAAGCATGGCATGGTCAATTTGTATAACTAGTACCGTCAGTCGGGGCTACTTTGCTCCATTTTTGAGTACTTGATTTCATTATTTTATAAAAACACCACTGTTTGTCACTTAAATTCAGATTGATTTGTACTCTAAACTAATGTGAAAGTGTAGTGCTACCCTCAAAAAACATGAAAATCAACTGTTTATTATGATTTTTTTTAAGTGGGGCAAAGTAACCCATAAGAGCGGGTTACTTTGCTCCACCTAAATAAATCCTCAGTATTATTATTTGAAATGACAGTGGGGCAAAGTTAAACATGCTGATTTTGTACAGAATTTATCTCTGTGGACCAAAAAATAAATTTTACAGGTAAATTATTACTAAGAACTAAACCTAGTTTTAACATTACCAATATAATCCAGATCCTTGTAAGGACATAAAGCCAATAAATAATCAGTAATACATTTTTGAACAGTTTCATTTAAATTTCTAATGTGCTGAGGCAAAAGTTTGAAAGAGCGCATCATTCCTCAACAAAGCTGTTGGTAGTGGTGCTATACTTACATTTACTAGATCTTAAGTTATGCCTACTTCTCGTACAGTACCCATGAACAAAAACACTGGTGTCACTAATACTAAATTTTTTTTTTTAAATACTAAACACTTAAAAATGTACATGTCTTGAAGACTTAATTTATAGCTTCTCTAAATAATGGTTTACAGTGTGTTGTCATCTTAACATTAAACATAATTTTATTGGTCTTTTCTGTAATGTAAAAAAGTTTTTCTTGTAATTACAACATCTCCATAACAATAAACAATAATTAAGATGTGAATACGAGCAAAATATTCACCCGACTTATCGGGAAAACACGAAGAAGAATGAATTCAAATAGTAACCAGGTATCGTAAAACATAAGATTTCAAAAGTCCATGACTCTTGTCATTCGGTGGTCTTTGTCCCGACTTATCTCGCTTCCACATGACTTGACACAGGTACCCTCCTCCTCCTCGCCACAACCACCTCCTGACCACCGGCATTAATTACCCAACCACCCAACTTTGATTGTCTCCAATTAATAACGAACGTTTGCTATTATTTAACACTTAATTCACTTTTTAAGGTTGTGTTTTTAAGATATGCTGCTCATTATTTCGTCATTAATCCATTAAAACTGTTTTAAATATTTACAGACATTTTTTTTCAACATTTAGTGCATTAAAATCCTTATCATTTATATTGTCTAGAAGTTTTAACTTAGAACTGTTTCAACATAGCAATGAAATAAAAATATTCCGGAACTAATAGCTTATATTGCAGAGAACAGATAATTGTTTAATAAATGCTACTTTGCAAGAATTGTTGAGCTAGAGATAGTGTCATATTTAGCTCTGAACACTTCGATCCTTTTTAATCTGAAAAATTAAATCCTGAAAATTAGTCTGGACGAACCAAGATTTGTAATGTTTCAAGATAAAAATGGCGAATGAGTATACTAATTTAACTCATTTTGTTAAATTCTCCATTAATATTTTTTTCGGAATGACCATATTTACTTTAGGAAATTTAATTCACAAAGTAAACCTCACATTTATAGCACTATTTCAGGACCTCACCGCTTCATGGTCGAAACCATAAATAAAGTGCCACCAATAATAACTTTATTGTTTACAGTTTAAAACTAAATTTGTGATTGATATCCCTTTGCAAGACCCCAGTCCCCCAGTGCGTTAAACACAAGTTTTACGATAAGGAGAAAAATTTGGGAATCATAGGTGATAGAAATTTTATTTAATTAAAGTAAAGAATGATAATAGGCAACTGGTGTCCCAGCCATAAAAAGTTCAATGAATGTCGCATATATTGTTGATTTTAATGAATTTCCCCTACGTTATTACAGTGGGAGGCATGGTAAGACCTAAGCTCTGGACCATGATGGTTTTTCATTTCAGGTCCCCATAAGCAAAAAACAACATTCTTTATTTTTCATATATGTGTCCGTGGTTCTAATAACTTTTGAAAGGAACGTACGATTTTGACGAAATTTGGTATTTTCATGAGTGTGCGAACCAGCATGATCGTATTGTGGTAATGGGGTTTTATGGGGTTTTATAAGGGTCAAAAAGTGCAACTTAATGCAACCGGTTACGGAGGAAATTCAATAGGCTATGTTTCCCCTTGTTATTCTAAAGGAAATTCACGAAACCCTATATCTTGCTTATTTATTGACAAAACTTAATCAAATTCTGAACGTACATTATATACATTTTACATATGTACATTATGCAGTCTTCAACATACTTACAAAACCTATGTGTTTGCAAACCTACGTACTCGCCCCATCGCCCCATATGATTTATGGATAAAATAAAAAATTTTCAGATTATATAGACCTAAAATTTTGTGTTAACCTTCACCAAGGAGGGATTAACCTACATTTTATAACAGTACCCTATATCAGCAACCATTTTCATCCCTATGGTGTTTTTATGGGGAAAGTAAAAACTCTGAAATTCCATTGGAAACTCGCTGAGTCTGCTGCGACGGGGGTAATTTTATTTAATCAAGGGCCTAAAGTATCTATTTTTGAGAAAACTTCGGTTCGTTTTGCAATCAAAGTTGACGGGACGGGACCGGGACCCGGGACAGGTAGGACTCGGACTCGGACCCGGGACAGATGACTAGGATCGATGGCTCGTCGGTGCGTAAGACACCTTCGTGCGGGGGAGGGTCGCCAGACCCCACAATACCCTTCCCGACATTTTGATCGTCCCCCACACTTTTCACCCCCCCCCCCTTCCTTTAACCCCTGTCGCGGGTCGCTGGTCCGTCATTACGAGTTTCCTTGCTTCGATTTTATTCCGACGCCTGTTCTGTTTTGTCACTTCTTTATTGCACCCGACTATTTTTATCGATTAATTTGATTACTTATATATTAAGTTATGGATTTAGGCTACTTTTTTCTTTTTTAACTAATACTGAACAAGAAACTTGGTTCTTTCAAATGTTTTTACTTTTACATGAGGTAAAACAGTTTTCATAGAAGTTAAAGTGAATACAAACCAATAAGAAAGTCGCAAGAACATGTTTGTCTTTAAATGCTATACACAGAGGTTTGAGAAAGTTATATATAAGTTGAAAAGGAACTGCGCACTATGTTCAAACTAATAACAATGGTCACCAATAAATTATGATGTAATATGTGGCATAAAATTGACCCTTTGGCGTAGTTTACTGGTGATTCTTCTTGGAGCATATATAAAAATTAACCTACCGTTGATTATTGAGTTAACTACAAAACCGAATTATGTTTATTTCATGTTTACACGTTCTTTGTTATTTATTACTTATCTTTAAACTGAATTTTAAGGACATTTCACCAGTAATCGTAAATAAACCCTGATGCAGAATTCAATGTGTATAGTTTTTATCGATTACATAGGGCCTAATACTATTATGCAGCGTTAATTAGTTCAATTTTCTCTAATAAATCTGTCATTTAAATTATTTCAATTAAAATTGTTTTATTTCCAAGAAGTAAAAAATATTAAAACGTTCTTTACTTACAATGATGGGAAACCGTGAAAAAAGACTCACCCCTTCATGAAATAAGTTATTAGTTTTAAGAGAAATTTAAAGGATTTTTTGTTGGAAAAGGCTTATTATGGGGTCGATGAATTTCTACAAGGCAAATAAAAATTCATTTCAGTGTTCATTCAGTGTTTTTGATTTCGTTTATTTTTCTTTCGATGAGTTTTTTCTCTTTGTTTGTATAAATAATTAGGATAAATTGAATTTTAATATAATTCAATTTGAGTTAATTTTGACATGTTCAATACAATGTATTGTAAAAGTGAACAATAAATTAATTTAATTTAATTATGTTTTTAGATTTAGCTAATAAACATGATTTAAAGCAATTTAACTATACCCTACTGTATATAAATTTATTATTTGTAATTTTAATATATTTTTTTGTTTTTTGAAGTTTTAAAAGTTAAAAATACAAAAATACATTAATGTATACTATTTTAAATTTTTAATATTTTCAAAATATATACAATGGGTATAGTATATAAATCGCAGGGGTGCGGCGGGAGTCTGCGGACAGACAGTTAAACAGCGGAAGTGGTCGTCACCTGTGTCTGTGGCGTAATGACGCATTGTTGAACACTTCCGGGTCGATATGGACCCGCCACCCTCGCACCCTTAAACACCAACAATCGTCTTCTACTTCTTTGTTCCAACCCCTAACCGATCCATCAACCTAAACCGTGTCGCCCGCTCTTGGAAACATTTTACAGACGACATCAGTTTTATATTCGATTTTTTTTCTCAAACGAAACGTGTTTCATTGAATTTTTAATAAAAATCCAAATTTTATTTAATACTATATATTTAAGAAGGTGTAGGTTAAGTGAAGGTGTTGGCATTTTTTATCCTTAGCATATTATTTCCTCCCTCCCTCCCACTTTATCATGTTTTCAGTGTTGGGTAAACTACTTTTTAAAAGTAGTTAGTTACAACTACAACTATTTTCTTTAAAAAGTAGCTAAACTACACTACAACTACTTTTTTAAAAAAGTAGCTAGCTACAACTACAACTACAACAAAAAAGTAGCTAGCTACTTTTTCACTACTTTACAAAAAGTCATAATAGAATATTTTGGTCATGTGGTTTAGACAAATGTCCATCAAAACGCAAAAAAATTATGCGTACACACTAACATACATACATTGATTGACATCCATTTATATAATACCAATGTGAATATAGGCCATACCATTATAGAATATACAGGGTGTCTCTGACCTCCCTACCGACCTTTTAAGGTATTATTCCTGAACAAAAGACAAGTCAAAATATCATCATATTTAAAATTTCCAAAACTGAATAGTTACCCGTACAGCCGCCATTTTGTATTTTTTAAGGAATAATTTTTAATTTCAGAGCAGCTTGACGTAATAAAACGAAATTTGGTACACATCTTTTTGAAGTGAATACCTAGTTGGAATAAAATGATCAATTTTTTATCACTGATATTTTCAAAATGGCGGGCGTTTAAAATCTTTCACCTTAAATTGCGTAAAAACTACATAAGGTAGAAAAATTTATGTTCTTATGAGTTTTTTGGGCGATTCGATTTAAAATCCAACGATGTAAAAATTATGAAAATTTGTTCATAAATAAGCGAGATAGAGCAATTTATCAGAGGCTAGTCACGGTCGTACCGCTTCACCGAGAGCAATAGTTTTGGTAACAAAACCATTGTTGAGCCGGCGCCGCGACCGCGCTTGTCGCGCGGCAACCCGCTCAGATATGAGTGACTATTTGTATTAAAATCACTCTACCTCGCTTATTTATAATCCGATTTTCATAACTTTTACATCGTTGTATTTCATATTGAATTTCCCAAAAAAAAAAAAAAAAAAAAAAAAAAAAAAAAAAAAAAAAAAAAAACACACACACATTAGAACATAAACTTTGCCTACCTTATCTAGTTTTCGTGCAATTCAAGGTTAAAAATTTTTAACAGCCGCCATTTTAAGAATACGAGTGATAAAAAATTTATTATTTTTTCAGCGAGGTCTTTACTTGAAAAAGCTGTGTATCGAATTTCAAATTATTACGTCAAGCCGTTCTTAAATTAAAAATTATTCTTTAAAAAATACGAAATGGCGGCAGTTTGGGTAACTATGAAGTTTTGGAAATTTTTAATATAATTTTTGACTTGTCTTTGGTTCAGGAATAATACCTCAAAAGGTCGGTAGAGAGTTCAGAGACACCCTGTATATATCCTCAAAATTTCCATTTTCTAGTACTTTATGAAGTTTGAAAAACTGATTGTAAGCTGTCCACGGTAAAACCAACTGAGACTGCGATTTAGACAATGCCATTGCAAATAAACTGTGTTTTTAACACTTCATTAGCATTAATAACTTGGTAAATAATTTAGTTATTGTAACGCAAAACAATGGCAAGAGATCGGAACAACTTAACCTCAAACATCAACTCCAACTCATGACTCAATAAGGCAGACGACAGACAACGACAACCAAACGTTTTCAAGCGTACTACTTTATACTGACTGTTCGTACAAAGAGTCAACAATTAATAGTGGTGAAATTGTGTTTTTCTTTTATTCGGTAACTATTCAAAGTAGCGTAATTGGGTTATTTCCATTAGTTAAAAATTTTGGGCATTTCAGTACCAAATGTAGCGTGAAAAGTAGCGTGATTCACGCTATATATTAGCCTCAAAATGTAGCGACGCTACAATATTAGTTGCTACTTTGAAAAGTAGCGTCGTTACACTACAAACTACAAAAAAAGTAACGCGCTACAGTAGCGCGCTACTCCCCAACACTGCATGTTTTAAATCATTTCAAAATAATTATTAAAAGCAATCGAAGCAAAATGTTAATTTTTAACAAAAAATAAAAATGTTGACATACTTTATTGGTTTCTTCACTAACAGTTTTAAAAGACTTCTTCGTTATAAAAATAAAGTGAGCTTTTCAAAGTCATAGATTTACGTTAATTTTATTGTAGATAAGTTGGTGGAGGTGTTTGATGTTAGGTACATGAACGTAGGCCTATCACGTTTCAACTTTTAAACATTACATGAATTGTTTTTTTTTCTTTGAACAATCACATAATAGCATATTAAACTTACTCTTATATGCCTTTTCGGGTTTTGTATAATTTGAATGCTGACTGAAAACATGAAAATCATCTGGAATTTGAAATCGATTAATACATTTATCTTAGTAAAAGCCTGAAAAAGAAATCAATCAATATACTAAATAACCAGCCGCCAGTATGTTAGTGTTCGGTGGGGTTTGCACCATTTTAATTTAAGGTACTTAATTATGTAAAAAAACTAAGGCATCCACCTGAACCTATAGAAACTGAAATTTCAAATTTAAATAATAGGAATACGGTAGTATAGAAAACATGTAAATATCTTATAACCTATACGTAGCAACACAAAGAGCACATAATTTATAACTAGTTAGTTCATTTTTATTAGGAATTTGTGTTTCTTAGACATTTATAGCTGATATAATAGGCTTAAGTTGTCTGGAAGTCGATTATGCCAATGGGTTTATTTTCTGTTCTTACGTATTTAGAAAACCAGACTTACGAGTTTTCTTGTTTCTATGTGACTACATGATTCACTATTCTTTTCCACTACGGTACTATAAATTTGAAAAATAATAAAGACTAACATTAGTGAAGATTTGTAAAGATATCAAATGTACCGTAGATATTTTTATAGTAACAATATTAATAATAATTACTATTAAATACACATTTCCAGGCAGTCAAATTAAAACAACAAGACAATTAACTGTCGGTTTATTTCCTCCTGTAGTTTAAGGGCTAAGTTGAGTCGGTAGGGTCAGGCCGGCCGGCCCGGGACGGTTGTCTTTGGCTGACTTTATCAGTGTTAACACTCCGTTACGTCCAGGTAGCTCCCAAAACCCTCCCCCCACCCTCGACTACCGACCCTTCTTGCACAACAAGTTACAATATTTATTATTATATATTAAACATACAACGCAATTGTCAAGTCGTTTTTATTTTGCTATGAAGGGTAACAAAAATCTGGAAACTATTTTATATTTTTAGAAGTATTTAAGTAATAAAACTAAAACTTTGCAAATTGGTATTGGGTGACAAAGTATACTTTCTTCACTACTTATTGTCCTTGGACCTCCAAGGGGGACGGTCCTCAAGGAGACAATAGAAAATATTAAATGTAAGCATGGGTACATCAAGTTACATACATCAAGTGTAGGCCTACACCAAGTTAAAGGTCTCTAAGAATAGAGATCAATGAAACAACCCCGACCTCAAACGAATGATAGAGTAAAAAAATGGGAGGAAACCAAACTTTGTATTAAATCATATTGCTGATGAAAACAAAAAATGCAATAACTCCCTATCCACTCTTCAGAAATTTGATTTTAATAAGTTTGACCGTCTGCACTTTTTGACTGAATCATCCTTTTGAGGTAAGGTTTCCTCAAAATCAATTTGCAAAGTTTTAGTTTTGTTATTTAATTACTTCAAAAAATATCAAATCGTTTCAAGACTTTTTCCATCTTGTATATTGAACATACAAGGCAATTGTCAAAATTCGTTTTTATTTCGTTATAAAACCTTTAAGTCAGTTTAGAATAGTATACACAAGGGACAAAAATTCCTTTTTATTTAATGAAAATAACAATTTGAAAAAAAGGAAAATCTCAGAAAGTTTTCCAATGATCCATTAGCCTATAAAAATAAACAATTAGTTTAATACAGTAATCACTTTTCAGTCAATTCGAGTGCTTACGGCACAAGATGACTGTAGGGACACAGGTGAACAACATCCCATAAGAGCAGTGCCAATTTCTGCGACAACCGTGGTTGTCACAACCGAGGAAACAAGGTTAAAACAAGGTTAAATAAGTGTTAAAACATCAACATCTTACTCTTTGTTACCTGCAAGTGTTACCAACGCTGCAGGAAACAATAGTTTTCACTTGCGCTGGCAATTGTTTGTGTTAACTATAACCATAGTAAAGAGTTTAAAAGTGTAGAATTTATGATTGCATCTTTACCTTGATTGTTAATTGTTAATTTCATAATTAAAATGTAAAATAGATTAATATTTTGTCGTTACGATAAATATCTTACCCATAGCAACACTGCTTCATCCGCTTATTCAGTCAGATGTGTAATGGTGAATATTATAGCTTAACTTGACTTCCGTTTTAGTCTTCACGCTTCATATCAAAAACACAAAAAAGTTATACCGCAGACCTTGGGTAGCAGTTATGCTTTTCCTCTACCGACCTTGCTTACCGCATCCATACTTGAAGCCTAGCATTTTTCAGATGGTATTAAAAAAGGAACCCTGTTTCAAACTGTGTTACTATTTTTTATTCAATTACCTACTTTATTTTACATATAAATTTGTTTTATCTTCACATTTAAGGAATTAATTCTAACCACATAGAAAATATAGTAAATATTAATGCTTTTAAAATTCTTGAGATTTAAAGGGGTGATCATTATTTTTATGGGGGTTAAGCGGGGAGAGAAAAAGGATGGAGGAGGAGGAGGGGGCGAAGGAGCGAGTGACACCGACCGGAAGTGTTCAACAATGTGTCGTTACGTCACAGGTTATACCAGCTGACAACTGTTTCCGCAAAATTACCCTTTCTTTTGTCTTTGGACTCCTCATGCGCTGAGTTCACTGAGGGCGAGGTTTCATCATAGATATATACTAATACAACTGGATCGATAACTCCGTGTTGCGAAAACGAGCCGTTACCCCCACCACTAGCCAGTATTCGTGGTCAGTGTTGCCAACCCTGTGCGAGTAATCATTTACTGTAATTTAAATAAATAAATAAATTAATTAAATAAATTACAGTAATACTGTAACTTTTTAGTCTTTTTTACCTATGAAATGATAAATTTCAGCCTTTAGAATGTGCACTAATACATCCTAAAGCTGCAAGTACAGAACCATCTTTCATCATCATAATTATAATTGAACATTTAAAAGAATGTAAACAAACAAGAATGCAGCTGACGCACCAACAACAATCGTGTCAGCTGATATTCGGTGCGGCGGCGGCGCAGCGGCGGCAATACTGGCTAGTGGTGGGGGAAGCTGGCTCGTTTTTACCGCTATTCCGCCATTTCAGTTATCGATCCAGTTGTATTAGTATATATCTATGGGTTTCATACTTATAGGCAAGGTATTTAGTTCGTATATTATTGCATGGTATTTGGTAAACTGGTGAATGGTTATGTATTCTTAAAACATACTATATTTCTTATTTTTACCTTAAGTATTTTACTTACCCTAAAGTCAAAATCTCTTTTTGTTTTTTAACATTTTTACAATACAATCGAGAGAGTCAACTCAACGATAAATTTAATCATGATCACGTCACATAAACAAAAGATAAATACACAAATTACATATATTATACAAATCAATATCAATAATGATTTAATATCTAGTGAAAAATCTTTAAATAAGGTACAAACGAAATTTAAATACATCAAAATTGAATCCTGCATTTTAAAACTGAAAATCCAATGTAACATTCTAAAAATTCCCTAATTTTATAATATGATTTTGTTTTAACCATGAAATCAAGACAGTTTTGAATGTTGTTATGTTGTACGAATGTTGTTATTCAAGTTAGCATAAAATTTTCTACAAAGATTAGATATTTAAGACTCCTGGCTTAAAAAAGAAAGCTCGAACGCAAAAATAGCTTAAAAACGAATTATTTTAGTAGTAGTAATGTACTGCCTTTACCCAAGAAAGGACTTATTTTTAGCTTATCAAGAAAAGTATATTTTTATAAAATGTTGATAGACATTATTACATGTTAAATAGCATGTAATGATTAAGAACCGTTTTAGTTAAAATTGTATTAAAACATGTTTAATTGCATTGCGTTAGGACGGTTGTTCGATTCCTCTTCCTATAACATAATTTAGACTGATAGCTTGATTTGGTTAGAAAGGTTCTTCATGATATTACATACAGTACTTGAAAACCCGTCCAATCTTATCAAAGGGCTTTGGTAAAGAAATTCAATAAAATTTGTACATTTCACTTTAATTAACAACATTTTAATTTTATCACAGAATTTCCGAAAAAAACACACAAAAATCATAATGGTGAAAATGTTATTTGTTTACTTAAGGTGTGTGTACTGTATAGTTAAACTCATTATGTAATTTTTTGGAAACTCCGTTCTTATTTTCTGTGATTATCATAAAAAATATCAGTAATTCATAAAATAATTTCAACAATTTAGGCCAATTTGAAATGTGGTATTCTTAGTCTAAGTACGAAACAAACAAAACTCATTATGTAAAGGATAGTTCAATCTTGTTTGGTTTTCATAGATCTTAATGTTTGTTAATATATTTAATAAATATTTGTTATCTCTGTTCATGTTAGGATGTTAAGTTAAAATTGAGCAAGGTGTATTCAAAGTAAGGTGTTATTGAATATAAAAATACATCACTCTTTGTTTAAAAATGGCGACCATTTACATATTTTCAAAGTTAATATCTCAAAAATGGCAAGTTTTACACCAGTGTAACAATTTATTTAAAATTAAATTATCTAACAACAATTCCAGGATAATAATTTACATATTCGTATTGCATTATTAGATATTTGCATATAAATTATTGCATATCTGCATATAGATTATTTGCATATTAGATGTTGGACAGCAAATAACGGAGTATATGAGTTTTTTTTTTTTTTTTTTTTTTTTTTTTTTTACTAGCGTGATTTTTTTTCAGAAAAACTTTGTTTGCTGTCTAATATTCGAACCTTAGTCAAAAACACCTGTTTTTGTGTAAAAACCTGTAGGTGTCTTAGTCAGTTTGCTGTTTAAATTAGTAAAATTGTTAAATACAGTACACTCTCATTCATCGGAACTAATGTAGCGGACGGCCGGTTCGGATGTCAAAAAATTCCGATGAAGCGGAGTCCGTCGTGAGTCATCATTTCCGCCCGTACGTTGACCTATTGTACCTATTGTACGTACCTCGTGATTGTATTCACCCTTGTTTTTAAGATAACACAAGAGATTTTATGAAAATAAGGCACTCAAACTTTGAACATGGTAAAAATGAACCTATAGGAATAAAAACAATGCAGGAAATAAAGATCCAAAATCTTTATTCTCATATTCCAGCAGTCAACTGATTTCCACGTAACACAGGTGCAGTCACGACGCGAGACAGACTGAATGACAGTTTGGGAAGCGGTCGACGCGGATGTTCACTTCCTGCCTCCTTCCTCTTTCTATTTTTGTGCGAATACTCCATGGCCTCGTAAATCACATCGATGGGTACAGATTATGGAAAACGCCTGATGACTTTTGATGCAAAATGTGATACTTCACTGTTGTGAACGAATAGAAATTGAAGGCGCTAAAACGGAAAAATTATTTATTTCGTAAGAAAAAAAAATAATATCCAGATTTTCAGTTCCGATGAAGCGGAGTTCCGATGTCGCCGAGTCCGATGAACGAGACTGTACTGTACTTAATAATTTGTTACATTTTTTAAAATTAAATTTACTTTAGATGCTAAATTTAGAAAATTAAAAAGGGTCACTATTTAAAAGCCGGCAGCGATAAGTTTTGAAATTTCAAACTAAAATCTAACTACAACATCAACTACCGTCCAAAGTTGTAATTTTAATCCCAACCCACAACATAGATTTAAAATGTTCATTAAAAATATTTATAGTTCATAGTTGCGAGTTGCAAGATGCTAGATGCGAGTTGCGAGTTAGGAGTTGTGAGTTTCGAGTTTTGAGAGTTGTAAGTTGTGAGTTGTGAGTTTTAAGATTTGTGAGTTGAGAGTTGAGTGTTATGAGTTACGAGTTGCGAGATGCGAGTTTTGAGTTGAGAGTTGTGAGTTTTGAGTTGAGAGTTGAGAGATGTAAGTTGTGTGTTGCGAGTTGAGAGATGTAAGTTGTGAGTCGAGATTTGTGAGTTATGAGTTGTGAGTTGAGAGTTGCGAGTTGCCAGTATTTGGGAGATGCACGCACGTCTGTCTCTGGCACGGAACTACCGCCTATAGTTCCACTCAATTCTTCCGGGTGTTTTTGGCCTTGTTCGAAATTCACACTCTCTACTCGTGCCAAAACATGTCAGTGAGTCTTGGAATTCCTCACCTCGTCACGCGTTAAGCATTTGTTCAGGAAAACAAAGTCAAATCGAACGTTATGCGATTTTATTCTAGGACTTTTTAAATGATTGATAAACGTAACGGCTTAGAACTATGGTGTGGACTGTTGTGGCAGGGTTATTAAGACTCATCTTCACCCCTGTGCCAGTAGCCCATTGTTGCACAGTCGGCAATGTTAACTATACGGCTTTTAATGCAAAACATGGTTTTGCATTCCCCTGTTTCGGACGCCGTTTTTCAACAGATTTTCTTTAAACTTGGTAAGTGGTTAGTTGAATAGTTATTTTAGGTCCCTCATACCTCGAAGTTTTGAAAATTTCATTAAATTTTGAAATATTACAAAGGAAAATCGAGTTACTTTGCGACAACACAGAGAATGATATGTGTTAAATTTTCAAAATTTCGAGGTATGAGGGACATAATATAACTATTCAACTAAACACTTACCAAGTTTAAAGAAAATCGGTTGAAAAACGGCGTCCGAAACAGGGGAATGCAAAACCATGTTTTTCATTAAAAGCCGTATAGTTAACATTGCCGACTGCGCAACAATGGGCTACTGGCACAGGGGTGAAGATGAGTCTTAAATTGTATAATCTACATAGTAATTGTACGTAGTCTCACAGAGAAATTGGTTTAAAAGTATCAGATATATTAAAGTAAAGTAATCAAACAAGCATAAGCAAGCAAGTTAAGTAAGTAAGTAAGTAAATGAGTAACGGAGTGAAGTAAGTAAAGTTAAATATCAGATATTCTTTCAAGTGAAAAAGTTGTATGTCGGGCAGGTATCGAACCCGTTTCTACAAAAATATTAATTTGGAGTCTTGAAACTGGATTTTATAACTATTTAATTTGTTATTTCTTCTTAAACGAATTTAAAAATCATATATCTACACATCTATGAGGTTTAATATTGAAAATGTGAATTGTATTGAATTTATTATCATTTGTTCTTCTTGAATAAAATATAAAAATACCTGGTGAACATGAATAATTAATTCAGAATAAAATAATTCAGAATGTGGATAAAAATAGTATACCTAAACTAGCCCAAAAACACATTAAGAAAACGTTAAGTTGCCTATATTAGTCTCATAAAGTTATTTCTAAACAACACTCTTACGTGCTTATTCTTACAGTGACTAATCCCAGCTAGTAAAAGTAATAGCTATAATCTTTCATCGATATGAATCTTGTATTCAAGTAATCAAGATTGGTCTGAATTATCAAATACAATTTTAAACCATGAACAAATCTAACAATGTACAATCTCTGATAATCTCAGCTAAAAGAGCATGCATTCATAACTTTATAACTCTTAGTCTAATTTCAAGGTGTCTTATAGACTAATAGCAACAGACATACAGGGTTAGGCAAAAGTCTGGATACCCCCAGTTAACTTTTTAACGCGTTGCAGTAGGAAAACCAAACTCGGCACATGTTTACAACATCAAAAACTGCACTTTTTCATCAACTACACAACTTTGCCCCTGCCCCCAAAATGGGGTATTTTGGGGGCAGCCCCAAATTTTCAAATGTAAACCCCTATCGAGTGACCCCTCATTTTAAACGGTTTATCAAGAGAAATTAAATGGCGCAAACCGGAGGTCGATATCTCACCCCTAACCAAAATGGCAGCCATTTCAAAATTTGACATGGGCAAGCAAGTATAAGTATGGACACCCCCAATTAATTTTTTAACACGTTGCAGTAGGAAAACCAAACTCGGCACATGTTTACAACATCAATAACTGCACTTTTTCATCAACTACACAACTTTGCCCCTGCCCCCAAAATGGGGTATTTTGGGGGCAGCCCCAAATTTTCAAATGTAAACCCCTATTGAGTGACCCCTCATTTTAAACGGTTTATCAAGAGAAATTGAATGGCACAAACCGGATGTCGATATCTCATCTCTAACCAAAATGGCAGCCATTTTAAAATTCGAGAAAGGTAAATTGACTTTACATTAAATCAGAAAATATCTTTTTTAGAATCGAGAATATCTGGAATTATTTTAGAATTGAACCTACTAGTTCATTTCTGCTATTAGGTTCAATTCTAAAATAATTCAAGAAATTATAAATTCCAAAAAGCTATTTTCCGATTTAATTTTAACAAATTAATGTAAATTTACCCTTCTCGAATTTTAAAATGGCTGCCATTTTGGTTAGAGATGAGATATCGACATCCGATTTGTGCCATTCAATTTCTCTTGATAAACCGTTTAAAATGAGGGGTCACTCGATAGGGGTTTACATTTGAAAATTTGGGGCTGCCCCCAAAATACCCCATTTTGGGGGCAGGGGCAAAGTTGTGTAGTTGATGAAAAAGTGCAGTTTTTGATGTTGTAAACATGTGCCGAGTTTGGTTTTCCTACTGCAACGTGTTAAAAAATTAATTGGGGGTGTCCATACTTATACTTGCTTGCCCATGTCAAATTTTGAAATGGCTGCCATTTTGGTTAGGGGTGAGATATCGACCTCCGGTTTGCGCCATTTAATTTCTCTTGATAAACCGTTTAAAATGAGGGGTCACTCGATAGGGGTTTACATTTGAAAATTTGGGGCTGCCCCCAAAATACCCCATTTTGGGGGCAGGGGCAAAATTGTGTAGTTGATGAAAAAGTGCCGTTTTTGATTTTGTAAACATGTGCCGAGTTTGGTTTTCCTACTGCAACGCGTTAAAAAGTTAACTGGGGGTATCCAGACTTTTGCCTAACCCTGTATTGTATCTCCGTGTAATGTTCTACGAAAAGTCCAATTAGCTTGGCACATCTACTTCTTGCCATTAACCAATAAATTTAAAAATAAGATTTTCAAAATGCAGAAAATGAATGAGGAAAATAACCTGCGATAAAAATTATAAGCGATAATGATGAGTTTTAGGCTTAGTGGTGTCAAAGAGGCAATTATAACACTTTGACCATCTGATGCGAAAATTACCCGCAACAGAAGAGTTACAAAGCCATAAGCCTGGGGAGGCATTGCTGACATGCTTGCTTATTTCACCCGAACCCATTTTTTAAAACGGCGGCATTCAAACAAATAATCAAATCACATTGTGGAAAATCTGGTTCTAGATTGCTTTGTAATGTAAGTACCAATTATTGAATCAAATCACAAAAGAGGAGGAAGGGCAATGTTTTAAGTTTACGGTTATAATGCTTATGTTGTTACAACCCATTCATTTTTGTTATGTTGCCAGCACCGTCTATTTAAGACTACGATTTCTACTGTTATTCATGCAGTATACCGGTTGTCCCAGACCACCCATGCACTTCTTTTAAAATGTACAGGATTAGTTTTTCACAATACCCCCGTCGCAGCAGACCTGCGTACTCAGCGAATTTCCAATGGAATTTCAGATTATTTACTTTCCCCATAAAACACCATAGGATCGAGTATCTAGGTTTTCTGCCATTGGGTGTTGTTAGAAAATCTAAGTTTATCAATAATTGGTGAATGTAAACACAAAATTGTATCAAACTCTGGCAATTTTTTTATTTTCCCCATAAACCCCATGGGGGTGAGTATGTAGGTTTGCCGCCATATGGGTTTTGTAAGCAAGTATAAGTTAAACCTTATATAGATAATGTACATACGAAATTTGATTAAGTTATGTCAATAAATAAGCAAGATAGAGGGTTTTCTTGATTTCCCATAAGAATAACATGGAAAACACATTTTTGGATTTGCCCCGTAACCAGTTATGTTATGACAAAAATTCAAAATACCAAATTGTTTGTTTTTTTAAGCTCTTTTAAATGGTTTCAGTTAAAATTGATGAATTTTAAAAATTAAGGTCCAAAAATGCCAAAAACCCATTTTTGACCCCTTTGAAACCCCATAAAACCCCGTTCCCATAACCCGACAATGCTGGTTCGCGAACTCATGAAAATAGACCTGGTCTTACACCTCCATACCAAATTTCATCAAAATCGGAGGTCCCCTTCAAAAGTTATCAGTACCACGGACACATATATATATAGATATATATATAGATATATATATAGATATATATATACATATATATGAAAATGAACGAATGGTGTTTTTGGCTTCTGGGGACCTCAAAATGAAAAAGTAAAGTGGTCCCGGGCTTAGGTCTTACCATGGCTACTACCGTAATAGCGTATTCCCTATAGGGAAATTCGCTAAAATGTAAAGTATGACATTATATATAAACATTTACGCTCTACCGATTGACACTTATTTAACATTGTGTAACAGAAGTAATCTATCCATACCGGATGTCACTAATTTTAAATTCAAACCCCACTTTTTAAAGCATTATTGGATTCTACACGTGATTTTAAGCCAACTTTAAACTTACATGACTAATAGGCCAATGCAGTTTCCTTGATGAATTCCACTAGAGACGTCTCCTAAAGGAACTCTCAGGAAAAACTTATTAGCCCATGTCATATGTTACATAATTTTAAAGGGCTTTGCATTCGAGCAAATTGCCACAAAACAAACACCCGGATCATAAAACGTGGATGTAAAATTACTATTTATCCCATATTTTTAATGGTTTTCTGAAAATTATGCATAATAAACTATAAGGCAATTAAAATAAAACACTTGAATGAAATAAAAAATGAAAAATAGATGTTAAACTTTATCATAGGTTAAAGATTCATAACGACGTTCATATTGGTAAAGTTGAGATGTTGAACAATGACCTACTGCTTCAACCCTTATATAACCATTGAGCATCCTGGTAAAACGAGTTATCCGGTCAAAATTTATGCAATTATCTTATAAAAGCTGGGATCAAATTGGCTCTTTATAGGCCTGGTCTTGGCTTATAAACGATTGACCTTAACCACAATAAGTAGGTCTAATGCAGAGTATTGATAGGATCATAACGTAGGTGGGTGGGTTGTTTATGGAGAAATTTACGAGATTTACTTCCAGATTGGGATAGTGCAAGAAATATTTGTGGGTGAAAATGTGGTAAAACTATCAATTCGAATAATTTTTTTTTTCGAAATATATGGCTTTTAACTCTGATTCGGAAAATGATGTTTTCCGCTAATAAGCTCAGAAAAGCTGAAAAATATTTTTCTTTAAACATTTTGTGTCGGTGTAGGTATTCAAATTTGGTAAATCTGTCTTGTCCTTGTCTTCCTTAGCATGACTCGCAGTTTTGTGTCACGGTGTCTGTTCTGTGTACATCACAAACCCGACCTCAAATAGTCGAGTGTTCAGGAGTTATTGTATTTTTTCTCTCCGGTAGTTTGATTTTCATGCAAAGTTTGATCGCCTGCAGTTTTTGCTTCGGTCGTCCTTTTAAGGTCTGGTCGCGGAAATGTTCTCTATTTGAAGTGGGCTTCAATATAATGTACACCTTAACTTATGGTAACATTAAAGATTTTCTTCAGACTCCTTGTGGACCGCCCCCCCCCCCTTTTGAGGTTCAAGGACAATAAGTACTTTAGGAAGTAGACTTCAAGACTCAAAATCAGTTTGCAAAGTTGTTTTTATTTATTACTTAAATACTTTTCCCATCATCTATGTGTGTAAAACGCGTTTGTTCAAGGTAACAACACGAAACAGGTTTACTAACTCAATACAATCGCTGCTTACAATCCTTACAAGTGCATGTAGCACTTAGTCAAAGTGCAGGTTAATTTTACCACACACATAATTTTAGATTAGCTATAGATAATAATCCAACTGACTTAACTGAGTAGATCTGCATTGTCCAAGTTATGTCCAAGAAAACTCACCTGGAAACAAGAAAATCATATTATTATAGGCTTTTACAAAATTCACCTTCATTGATTTAAATGTAGCAGAAAAATAGTTCAAGTCTAAAAATAAAATGAGTTAAAATCCCTGGCGCAGCCATACTGGAAATGAATTAAATAATAAAACCAAATTAGGTAACATTATACCACTTTGTACAAACACTGTCCTACTTCATTCTCTCCCAATGGTAAATTACACGGTAAAACATGCCCAAAACAAGGACTTGCACGGTGAAACTTTTCATTTAAGGAATTTGTTATGTAAAAACCAACTTGTTACGTTAAATAAATCCTTTGGAGGTGGTTCATTTTCATCTCCAGCGATAAGTACTTAGTATAAAAATATTTATAGTTTTATCCTCGAACTATTAAAATAAATTTAAAAAAAATTCTAATGGTATTCTATCTCGTTTGACCATTTTGAGTTCTTAATTTTCTTATGTGTGACAAATTTCAATGTCATTTCCATTTTTATTGTGAGCGTTACACGTTTCTCTTGTTCTGTTTAAAGTCTTTAATTGATTGGATGACCGGCATGCATATTTGTTGTGGTTCTTATTCGCAGAGTGCGTCGGTGTTTCAAATAAAGTATTAATAGTATTAAAGTATATTATTTTTTAAATTAATAAGATCACAATGAAGTTCGAGAGAGGAATGACCTCTTTGAATAGAAACAGGTAAATCAATTAGACTGCGAATTTAAAGACATGTTTTTGTTTGCTCAGAGCTGTTATATGGAAAATTATATATTTACAAGTCAGGTTATTTATATACACTATTGTGGAGTATATATTTCTTAAAAATAATAATAATCTATAAATGCAAATATTTCTTTTATGCAATGGTAAGTCAACATTCGCTTCCTCTTTTCATTCGGAGGTGTTTTATGTTTTTCTATCATCACAATTACCATTTCTTAGTAGTTAATGTTGATGTTTTCAACTAATTAGGCAAATAACGAGTTTTTCGAAGAAGGTCAGCTCTCACCCTCCAATTATGTGCAACCCTCTCGCCTGCAAATACAACAACCCTTGCGGTAATTGCTGCAGTTTGAAGACCTCTTAATTGACACCCTTCGATCTAACATTCATCTCACGAGGGTTTTCATTATGACCTTAACACATCGATGTGTAGCAATCCTCTTTTCATTTGAGGCAGTTACTGGAATCACCCCCTCCATTATAGTTAGGGCCTATCTTGAAACTATTTCCATTATGATTTTCCATCCTGCATATAAATAATCCACACTGAACTTTAAAATCAAACCTTAAACGAAGTGGTGGATTATGATAGGAAAAGAAATTTGTAAATATTAAGTACTAATTTTCATTTCTTACTTATTTAAAACTAAAAATATGTTTGTTATTTTTATTTACCATGGTCTAAGACAGTGATTAATTTGAGAACAATTTTGTATTATTTTGTAATATTATGACCTATTAGTATTTTGAATTTTATTTTACCATTTGAAGACGGTTTAATACACTGTATATGTAAGAAGATCGGTTTCCAATGGTGGTCGATTTCGACCAGTCACACCGTTTATCGTCAACCCCAATCAGAGACTCGATGGGACCCAATCCGGGCCTGAAGATGACTGGTGTGACTGGTCGAAATCGATCACCATTGCATCCTCTTAAGAAACGAACTTACCGTCTTTATATATTTACAATGCAAGGACAAATATATAAATATATAATACAAATATACCAGTATCGGAAGACATATTTTTATTTCAACCTGCATAATAGCACCACCACTTACCATGGTAATTAACAAGTTTTTTAGTGATGCCAGTCAAGCTCAACAATATAGCTCCAGCGATAGTTTTTTACTGTAATAAGTTGCAATGGACAATATTCCAAACTCATCATCTTGAGTCTGTAAAATGGAGTAACCATGAATTAAATTATCCTGAATTTGCATTTTCACCTTTAAGGGTGCGCTCTACCTCGGCGTCAAAATCGTCGAGCGAGACTGTTAACTGTCGCTATACGCGGAATCTCACATTTTGGAAAATATATAACGGGTGATTTTAAATTTTGTTACTTTAATGCTTTTTTTGGTTTCAGTGCGAAATCGATCGGTGGTCTAATAACGATGTTTTTGTAATTGCAGACCTTTCGCATCTCCCTTCTTGCATCGTTATCTATAAACTTTTTACCAATCTTATTGCAGATTCTTGTTCTTAAGATTATATTGTACTCGCGTATCGTCTTATTTTTTCTCAAAAAATTGTTTTTAATACGTTAAAACTTGATACAAAAACGCTTATTTCAACATTATTAGCAAGCACCCTGCTTAGTAATTCAAATTAATATCGAAATTTTAAGACGATAGCGGAGTACAAAACTATATTAAGAAAAGAATGACACCAAAATATTTTAAATCGGTTTACAACTGGGGCGACAAACAGGGAGATTCTAAACCCTTGCATCAGCGCGCGGGAGATGGGTAGAGCGCACCCTTAAGGGTCTTTTTTAAGAGGGTCTCCACTATTATAATCACCTGAAACGGAAATGATTATTATCAAATATGTTTTGGTGGATTAAGAAACTATGAATGATAGGAAAACATGTTCATTGTGCCCACGGAATGTTCTATTTAACATTTTAACTCCTTGTTTTATTATTAACCGTTACGCCACCGCACTTGCGCTTGCTAAATGTATTCAGTTGACCACTACACTGGTTTGGTTAAGATAGGTTAGGTTAGATTTTAGAGTAAAAGTAGAGTAGCAGACATCATGATGTTAACGGAAGATAACGGCCGATAAGATAAGGCCGGACCACTGAATCTGATATCCCGTATTCGACATTGTTGTATGGATTTTTTTCATTCTATATGACTCCCTTGAACCCATTTGTGAACAATTAATTCGATTATGACAAATTTTAAGTGGAAGCCCCCTTCTAAAGAAGACCCCACTTTAATTCAATGAGTGTTACGGCTTCAGTATTTAATACCTCTGGGGTGACCGTCCTGTTAATTCCACGGAAGAAGCAGACGCGCTCGAGCCACCCATTACTTTGGTCTGTCCGACGCGCCGCCGACGCCGCCGCTCTGGACTAGCCAATTAATTTTCTACCGAAGAGTCCATAACACGGGGAAATTTAAAACTGGGGCGGAATATATACGTCCCGTGTGACTGGGGTGGTGCTTAACGAAGGCCGGGGGGGGGGGGGGGGCAGGGCTATAAATTTGTAAAAATTAGACGCCATCGGAGCCCCCTCGAGATGCTGGGCAGGTTCAGTTTCTTCGCACCAGACTGATTTATGCCTTCGAACTACTTTGAATTCAATTAGGTATTATGTTTCAGGTCTGTATAAACTTTAACGTGTGGTGGACTTTATTTATAAGGCGGTATTCGGATTTATAAAATTTTGACGGCGCTCTGGTTGAATCATTAAAAGTTAGTATTGTCTATTGGAATTCCAATTCTTGTTTAGTATGAAAATAATTTAATGAAGGTGGATTAAAATATAACTTTTATAAAAATATAGAATCAATCTCCAGCAATTTGTGAAGTGCATAGTAAACTGTCTTACAGTTTTAATATCTAAATTAAACAATGCGTGCTAAAATATTCTTATTGGTTTCTAATTATTTTATGTGTAAATTTAAAATAAGTATCTTTCTGTATTTTCGACCTCAATTTTTACTTACAGTTCTAAGACATTTTACGTTTTAAATTATTTAGCATGCTCAAGTGATTGATTCAATGTTTTATTAGCATTAAAACACATTAACAAACACAACCGATCCGCACTGAACAATTATTTATATCGTACGTTTTCTTGAGAGTGTAGTGTAATGTCCTCAAATCCTTGTCGTTTCAAATGTCCTCTCAAATTCAGCGCCGCCGGTCAAGGACTTGGAACATTCAATTTCTGGTTCCGTTACAACAAAACAAGGAATCGTTCGGCCCCAAATACCGTAGATATCGCAGTCGCCAAGTGGACAAGACTGCTTCACATGGCTGTGTTGTCTGTCTTTTATTTCTTTCCGCCTCTTTCAGAGGTTTTATCGCTGGATGTTGCTTAAATTTTGTTAATATAGTCAACAGTCATTGCACACAAGAAACAAAAAGATGTCTCGCATTTTAAAAGTGTGAAAAGTAGAATGAGTTTACCAGTGATTTTTTTATACTTTAAAGAGTGTTTCCAAAATGTGTAAGGTGTTGGTAATCAACTGAGGAACTTGGGAAATAAAGGAGCTACACGTTGCAATAGCATCAACAACGCCAATAATGTGTCACAATAAACTACGTATAGTCTTGTTAAATCAAAGAAATAAAGAACCGTTTCATTTTGCTCAAAATAGGTAAGGTGTCTCGGTTTCTCATAATGTCACGTTCGTGTATAGAAATCCATTATAGTCTACGCATTATTTTAATCCTCAATTTGCGGGTCAATTTGAATTTGTTATTTACAGTGCAGCATCGCTGTAAATATTTTGGTAACACAAATGTGTTAGTGCAGTAAGTAGTACAATGTGACTGAGAAATTTAAAGAATTTCTTAAGTTGCTTCTACTTATCAAACACAGGATTTTGTAACTATTTAAAGCAATTTAATAAATAGTTCTGCTGGATAAAATGAAAATACGTACCTTGCTTGATATAGTTACAATTAAACTGTAGTTACAAATAGGACGGCAAAACTATCCAAACTACGTTATAATGACTTTATAACACATTTGTGATCATTATAATATGTTTTATATAAAAATTTACCACCCTATATTTAATTAAAGGTTTAGGTTAAGTTGAAGTATTTTCATTTTATCATGCTTAGAAGCACCAATATAACAATTACTACCAAAATATTATGCTAATCAAGAAGTTATTTAATAAAATAATGTAGTTTCTAATGAACCAAAAACTTGTCTAAAACAAAGTCAGATGTGACCCCATTTGGATTGATTATTTTTAATCCTGACAGTATTTAATGGAAGCTATTCCTTACAACCAATACCAGCTAAAGAAGTTTTAAATCCTTCAAGATTACTTAACATATGTCCAAACAATTAACTTTCGGGTGTCTCCCAACACGCAACAACAGTTTTATTTCATTCTCGGTCGTGTATACATGTGATATATATCGGCTAGAAGGGATGGGGACAATATACTGGGTGTTGACGGTACGGTCAGTCCCGGCAATGTTGGATATTTTTGGATTTGATACAATGATCGTGGAAATGTAGGTCGTCGTCCTAGGCTTTAGCGTCGCCGCCGCGGCGCGTCGCGTCGTCGTCGTCATCTCAACAATACAACGCCAACGCAACAATGGCATTCCCACCCTACTCACGGTTCGGCCATTCGTTTCCATGACGTTTATGTTTACCAATTCAAAGCCCAGCTAAATACTTTACCATGGCTGGGCCATTTAAGATTGAATTATAATTCTAAGTTAACAAGATTTTGATTTATTATTCCATATATCTATGTCTTTGAAATGTATTAGGTTTTTCGACATTATACTACTTAAGAGATAAAATACTAACTTTTTTATGTTGGTGAAAATTGCGTAGTTCACTGTACAAGATTGCTTCGACTAACTGTGTGAAAATGACGTTTGTAAAATCAGTGTCTTGAAATGTCGTACTGTTGCTGCTAAACTTAATCACATACATTAAACGTTTAGTAACAGGGGTAGGGTGGTAAAGCTTATTGTATCCGCATGGTTTTCTTTGTCCTCGTAGTCAAAACATTATTTTCTGTTTTAATTAATAAAAGCTCATTTAATAACTCCCAAATTTAAAAAAATGTCTATAATCGTTTCTTAGTGCTGAGGAGGTGCTCACAAACGTTTTTGAAACTTCGATAATTTTTTATTACTACTAAAGAAACATTTTTGAATTCCACTATCGGTTTACGAATAACGCATGATACAACACTGTCGGTAGTGGATAGAGCCTTTTCTATGACCGTTTCAAACCTCTCTTGTCCAAGGCATTGTCTAATAACTCTTTTACAGTCCACCATCATAGAATGCATTATGATATCTAAATCTTTGATAACTCCTTTTGTATTGTAACATTTAGGCCTATTTTTTTCAATTTCATTTTACGTATGTCAAATAGTGAAGGATCTAAATGGTTCACTTTATTATGAAAGTACTTGTTTATGATGTATTACTTAAGGACGCTTAAAAACATTCCGGTTATTTCTTGCACTTTCATTATTCGGGATAAACTAATGGTTGCACGGTTGTGTCCTCCAATGTTGACAGTTACTAGACCTTGTTTAATAGAGAATATAGTATGTTTATTGCAAATACACAAATAAATAGTTGGGAAGGTTTAAGGTGATATTTTACTACACTGTGATGCTCACTGGAAGTATGTCACTTATCTTTAAATAAAGTAAATCTGTGACTTTTAAACATAAGAAAAAAATTATTTTGGAAAATGAATTAATATTATTACAGTTTAAGTTGGTTGAAAATAGAAGGAAAAAGAAAAGGACGATTCAATTTTGGTTCTGAAAAATATGAATTGATTGAAACAAGAAAAGTTTGTAAACGACTGAAGCACACCCCAACGCCGGGCCATACACTAACCCTCCCCCATGAATGTGTCTGTCTGTTTATGTGTTTTCTGCAAATTTATTCCAAATATGTGTATTTGCCCTGCGTGTTTCTTCTCAAACTGCTGTTCGATCACTGAATACTTTCCTCTTCACCGGTAAATTCTTTTTACCCTACGTCGCAAAAATGACGATTATTATTATTGATACATCCCACTATAAGGTATCTAAAAGTTTTTTTTTTTAATTATAACAGCTATAACTAAAAAAGAAATGTTAACAATTGATTTTTTTTAATCGTCCCTTTTAAAATCTCATTATGTTTCATACTCAGCATTCAGTGCTGGATAGTTCCTGGAAGAGTTTAACACATGATAAAATATATCGTTACTTAGTTTAACCAACTAAAACTCCTCAAGAAAAACTGAATGGGTTTTAACAACTTTTCTTAAAAAAGTACTGAATTTACAATTTTTTAATTTAAATTATAACAAAACATTTACTAGAGTATTTATTTATTATTAAGTATAATAGTAAATCAGAAACTACAGTATTATCACAAGCAAGTGAAATATCCATAAATACACATTAGGCTAAATTCCAAATAATAAAACTAAAGTTTTAATAGATTATTTTATTTATTATTACTTTTTTGTAATTATAACATACTTAGTTATTTAATTATTTGTACATCTAAGTGGAACTTGCGTATTATAAGATATAACAAAACATTATGGCATTTTAATAATAGAAAACCAAATCTATAATATATACAGCCCCATGTGTAACTGACTGACTCACTCACTCACTTATATGGGATACGAATTTCTGACGTAACTATTTAAGCTAGAGACTTGAAATTTGGCATACGCCTAGCCTGAATGGTTAATGCTAAGGATAAAATCTTAAACTTGAAAATTTGTAGTTTTAACCTACTAAAAAAATTCAAAATGGCGGATTTCCGAAATTATAATTTTAGTTTTTTTGGCTCTAGCGGCCAAACGCTTCGTCCTATCTAAAATCTGAGAAAAATATTACGATAGGTAATTTAATTTTCTACAATTTCGGTCCTTAGACTTTTTATCGTATCTCGCACTGTTAAGCCTCCAGAGCGTTTTTAATGAAATGCCGTTTTCGGTTTTCGGTCTCTAGTGACCAAACGCGTGGTCGTAAAAATTTTGTTAAGGTTGATTCCGATAGATCTTTTTAATATCTACAATTTTGCCCATCATATTTTTTGCCATATCTCTACTAGTTTACTCACAAAATAAATTTTTCTCTTTTTCCGGATTTTTGAACGTAAGTAGTGGGAAATTGCCGGTTCTAGAACAATAGAGAAATCGTATTTTTAGTCCGGATGAGCTAGAAACTTGAAATTGGGTACACACGTAGTTTGTATGGTCAATACAAAGGGAAAATCCCAAAACATTGAATTTTCAAATTTTAACCCCCTAAAAAAAATAAATAAATAAAAAGGGATGACATCGGTAAACTGAATATGTAAGGGTTTTCTATATTCGCTATAACTTTTGAACGAGAGGTCCTACCTCGAATCTGAAGCAAAATCGTTGTTAGGGAATTAAACGCTTTACAAGTTATGTCCTGTGACATTTTACAGTATCTCATCCCCTTCACCCTTAAAAAGGGGTGTACTTTCAAAATTTATGAATTCCTTTACAAAAATTTCGTTGTTTTAATATTTTTTATTTACTAATATGACACTCAGATGCCTGAAATTTTGTACATATTATAACCTTGACTAGATATAACCATAGTTGCAGTCATTGGAGAATTTTAATAAAAATTAATTCTAAAAAAATTGAAAAAAAAACGGTACATTCTTAACGTTTTTTCGTGTCAAATGTACCTCAAAATTTATGTATTGTTTTGCCAGTATTATATTTTATTTTAGACGATCTACAAGTTCGGTCCTATGCAATTTTGCCGTATCTCACCCCCTTCACCCTTAAAAAGAGGTGTACTTTCAGAATTTATAAAAAATTTCTCAAAAATTGCGCTATTTTGATATTTTTATTTACTATTATGTAATGTCTATGCATAAATTTTTATTTATATTATGACCTCAACAGGTTCTTTCTATACTAGTAGCTTTTTGCCAATTTCAATCGAATTTTAGTCCACAAAAATTGTAAAAACACAAAATTCTCAACATTTTTTCCAGTAAAGTGTTAGTAATTCACTTTAACTTGGTAAATATACTGCTATATTGATATATGTTTTGCCATTACTATATTCTATTATAGACGCTCTACAAGTTTGGTTCGAAGACATTTTGGCGTATCTCACCCCCTTCACTATTAAAAAGGGGCGTAATTTCAAACTCTATACATTCCTCCACAAACAATTCGCCATTTTAATATTTTTTATTTACTATTATGGAGCACAGATGCCTCAAACTTAGTAAATATTATAGACCCAACTAGTTCTTACTATTTTAGCAGCCATTGATCAATTTCAATCAAAGTTAAGACGAAAACAATTGAAAAAAACACGAAATGATTGACATTTTTTCATGTAAAGTGTTTGTAAATTACTTTAAACTGAAAAATGTACTGCCATATTAATTTATATTTCGCCAGTTATTTGTTCTATTTTAGACGCTCTACAAGTTAGGTCCTTTGCAATTTGGCAGTATCTCACCCCCTTTACCCTTACTGATTTTTGTGAAATTTATATTTAGATTTAGAGTTCTAGTGACTAAATAGTTTGTTTTACAAAAATGTTTAAATGACAACTTTTATAGGTCTTTTTAATATCTACAATTTTGATTCTGACATACTTGGCCGTATCTCTTTCCGTCACAGGAGATTTTCAACGCTTTTTGAACTATCGATTGTGAATTGTGAGTATTAGACGGTTTTGTTACTGTCTTGGCTGTTCAGTTCTTCCGTGGAACTAACCAATTTCATACTTGACTTTTTATTAATTTAAGAATTTAGGGACGTACCCCTAAGGGGGCATGGGGACGGAGCCCCCATCGAGCCGTAGGCGAGTCTAACATATATACTCCCGCAGGTGTAACTCACTGATGTATATAAAAGTTCGGACGGAACCGTTCAAGGTAGAGACTTGAAATTTGGCATTCCCTTAGCTTACATGACTTACATTCAGAAAAAATTCTAAAAACTAGCAATTTTTAATTTTAAATAAATAAAAAGGGTAAAAAATCTAGTTTTGTCGGTAACGTAGTACATGCCATGTTAGAGCATAACATCGTGTCGGCAATGTAGATTACTTATCAGGTTTAGTTCTCGCTCGTTTTTAAATAATTTCTTTCAACTATACCCGTGTTTGAAACGTTACCATTATAAATTTACAAGACGTGTTGTGAAGATGTAATTTTCTTTTGAATAATTCCTATTTGGGAATTTTAGGATCACTTAGTCCTTTTAGAGAGAAACGTGAACTTGTGATGATTTACTGCTATAGCTTCAATAACAGTTAGTGCTATAGAGTATCTGAGACACAGCGAATATTTCATTTTACTACAACTTTGTTTGAGATATACTTAAGCCGATATAAAGAGCTCGAAGAAGGGAACTTTACCTAATTTCTAGGGTTTTTACTGACACACTGCGAAACATTTCATATAGTTTAGCTGCATGTAGCTGAATTTTGCATTTTTCTTCCCGTTAAGCTTGAAGTTTTCTATTAACTTAGCTTTAGTATTAAAATTAAATTCATTGTATGAAAAAGTGTAACACCCTAAAAAAATTGAACTTAAAATTTCATAACTATTGCCAGCTAATATTATGTGTTATTTTTAACGTCTTGTTGGTCCTTTACCCTGCAGTCAGTTTTAAGTTAACTTATTTATTTATGTGGGTGGTTTACCATATGTAGACATTTTTTATAACGACTGTAATTTTATTTATTTCCTTCAATATTGCACATGCACATATCTTGTACGGCGCCGATATCAATAAAAGTACCAAACATAAAAAATAATTGTGATGAATGCCAATATAATGTATTTTTATTTTGCCTGTTAGGCGGAACGGGTTGTTTTTCAATTGATTGTTAGGCAACTGATTGTTTTGAATTGTTTGTTCCTTAGCGATGTTTTACATTGTTTGTTACTTACTGACCTAAAACTTGGGCCTCCAACTACTTGAGGTAAATTTGCAATTATTAACTAATATTTGAAATACTTTTGTCAGTAATTATAGTAATATTGTATTAAGAAAGTTGAAGTTTTGTATTAACTTAGCTTGACAGTGATATTAAAGGAAATTCACTAGGTTTAGAACTTTAAGAATTTAAAAATATTGAAATAAAAAAATTATAATTAATGCCTGGTAATACTTGTATTATGTGTTTTTCTTTAACCTGTTCAATATGAATTAATTACTCTGTTACATAGAATATTGCGAATGAGGAACATAAATCTAACTTATAAACATTTGACTTTTTGTCGTATCTCAAATCGTTATTTTAAGACCGTTTTGCAACTTTTATTATTACTAAATTTGATATTCTGTAACTTGTTACTAGGCCTAACTACAGTTAAATTGTGCTTGAAGTTCGAAATTTTAATTCACTTAACTTATAAAATATCCTTGTAACTTCAACAGGATTTATAAGCAGTAACTAGAATAATTATTCCAAAATTATTATTTCATAATATACATTTTTATTTTGTAACGAACAGTATTTTTGTGAATAGTCGTTGGCGGGTTCCAAACCGTTTGTTCATATTTTTCTATTTTTGGTTTTTCTACAATTATTTATATTTTTATTGATCTGCAAAATAGTTTATTTAGCTTAGTCATTCTACATTTTCATTTATTTTACATCCCCTGACGATTAGTTTCTTACAGTATAGTTGCTTTTATAATCCATATTAATAATACTCAGATATAGTACATAGAAACCACACATTAACCTACACTCATAACCTGATAAGTACAGTTAGAGTATCAAACAAAATTAACAATATTAACTTAAAATATTATGGGAAGATTTTGAATGTTTGAGACTTGCCAAGCTACAAACTAATTCGGCGAACACAACGAGGGGTATGGGGGTGGAGGCCTCTCAACTAGCCTGTTCAGTGCTCGAGACTTTTACAGCAATTAAAGAATAGGGGCAACTAATTAATGGTTTTGGGGGTCCATCCACTATAATACTTATAATATTTGCTTAGTTGATTATGATTTCACAATTTTCTATTGTTTTACGAACTAACGAGAACTAGGAAGTTGTTTTAAAACGAGCTACAGGCGATTTTCGTATTAGCCGGTTTTCTTACTGTCTGCGGAGCAGTTCTTCGGTGGACTTAACCTGCTACAACTCTACTTTTCAATAATTTACGAATATAGGACAACCCCTAAGGGGAAATGGGGGTGGAGCCCTGCGTCCAGCATACTACCTAGAATATTTACGTAGGTAATTATAATTTCACAAATAGGATAACTACGAAGGGGTTTAAAAATAGCTAAAGGAAAATTCAAAGCTTTTTATTATTATTGATTTGAGTAGTGTGTATTAGCCTGTGTAACTGTCTCGGCTGTCCAGTTCTTCCGTGGAACTATCCTATTTCATACTTGACTTTTTATTAATTTAATAATTTAGACAACCACTTATTCGGGTCAACTCCTAAGGGGGCTTGGGGGCGGAGCCCCCATCGAGCCGTAGGCGAGTCTATAATATATACAGCCCCATGTGTAACTGACTGACTGACTGACTGACTCACTCACTGATGATCTTAAGTTCCTGAAGCGACCGTTTAAGATAGAGACTTGAAATTTGGCATGGGCATTCTTTGAGATGTTTCAATTTAGGGAAAATTATAAAACTACAACTTTTTTACTTTTAAACTATAAAAAAGGTTAAAACTCAAGCTTTGTCGGTATCGTAGTTCAGCCGTATCAGCGTATATCGCCGCGTGGTGTGGTATCGTAGATCACTTTGCAGGTTTAGTTCTCGCTCGTGTTTAAATTATCTCTTTCAACTACACCCGTATTTGATACTACTATATAAACAAAAACGTCTTATGTAGACCATGGTGTTATGATGCATTGAGAGCGGTTTATTTCACCAGGGTAATACTCGCTTTGATTTATACATTGTTTATGCCCAAAAACTACAAATTTTCAAGTATCAAATTAGAAAAAATCTAAAAAGACGAGGTGTCGGTAAGGAAGTACTTTGGTTCTTAAATATGTCGCTTGGAGCGCTATTATAGTCGCTTAGTTCTCGCTTGTATTTAAATGATATCTTTTAACTACACCTCTTCCCGATTATTATTCTCAATTGGGCGCTTAGTTGTTTGCGTATGGTTTTCCCTCTGATTGCTGTGTCATTATTGAAAAAGAAGTTTATTGAATCGAAAGCGTATCTTTACATTCAGGTGTTGTCCGCTTTGATTTCTATATTAATTGCTAATAATATTTAAGGTCTTATTATATTTACTAGACTTTAGTTTTCTCATGATGGAAAATTTCTTGTATGTTTTCACACAAAAAATTACCTAATACAGTAATTATAACTTAATTTTTCTACTATTTGTAAGCTGTCTCTCTATATGAATCCCCAGATTGAATATAGCGCTTCAGTTGATAGTTCTGGTGCAGTTTTACTTTGAAGAGTTGAACGTGTCCCAACACGTTTGACATCCGGTCTTTGACCTATTTGCTGCTGTCCAATCAGGCTTAGATTTTAGTTTAGGAAACGATTGAACATATTAAGTTATAGAACGATTGGACTTTCCATTCTTACCTTCGCTAACATTGACCTACTTCCGACTTTTTTTAAGACCATCTACA
This sequence comes from Neoaliturus tenellus, assembly GCA_030545055.2. Classification (NCBI taxonomy): domain Eukaryota; kingdom Metazoa; phylum Arthropoda; class Insecta; order Hemiptera; family Cicadellidae; genus Neoaliturus; species Neoaliturus tenellus. The sequence continues at coordinate 11,301,357 of CM061535.1, forward strand.
TATCTGATGACCCATCAGGCTGAGAAATATTACAATAACCAATTGAATTAAACTCAATAGTAATTTTTCTCGCTGCCACTTTGTCCGTCAAACTTCCTCAATGCAGTGCTCTCACCTAAAGTCTCGATTAACCCTATTATTGTTGTAATTGAAACCTATTCTATGCTTATCAATTATTGTAACTCTTTCAGTATATTTTAATTTAACCAATAATTCTTTTTTGGCCATTATTTCACAATTGGTGTTCTATACTACCATTGGTTTTCTACCATTGGTTGAAAATGCATAATGTACGCCGATTTTATGGTTCTTAAGTTGCAACTTTCTTCATTTTAAGACTATATAAAGACTTTAAGACTTCATGATTATAGTACCTAATACCCTGTGATCTATTACATACTACTAGGGCTCTATTTTTATTAATTTTCTGAACTAATATATATAACATTTAAAAATTTTAAATTAATAATTGATGATTTTGAATGATAAAATTGTTATCGTTCCTCTATATGGTACATATATGATTCCTGCGTTTCTTGGCCACCCCGTGGCGGAACTGAAGCAACTTAGCCTATACCATATTTTTTTTATTTCAAATATCTTGATTTTGTGACTTTTTTCTTCTATTACATACAACGATCCTCTATATAAACTTATAATTTTATTCTTTTTTATCTTTTCAGAATACAGCTATTACCTCAATCATGTGCAATCATAATCATATCTCCCAAAGTTTTACACAACAACTTTTGAGCATGACTATTTGCATAGTTCATTAATATTTCACAACTCCATTATATTTTTTAACGAATTAAGGGGAACTAGGGAGTGGGATTAAACCATGAGCCGTGGGCAAATTTCAAAGCTTATTATTATTTATTGTGAATAGTGTGTATTGGCGGCTTCTGTTACTGTCGTTGGAGTTGAGCCCTCAACTAGCCTGTTCATTGTATGAGGTTTTGACAGTAATTTACGGAATTGGGGCAACCAATTATTGGGTTGGACCCTCCATCAAGCATAACACCTAGAATATTTACATAAATAATATTTATTTCACAGCTCAATTTTTTTAAACTATTTACAAAGGAGGGGTATTAAAACCTACTAATAGGAGATTATTAAGGCTTTTTTTTACTATTGATTGTGAATTTAGAGTATTAGATGGTTTTGTTACTGTCTTGGCTGTTCAGATCTTGTGTGGAACTAAACTATTTCAAACTTGACTTTTTATTAATTCAAACTAGGGGGCAACTCCTAAGGGGGCATGGGGGCGGAGCCCCCATCGAGCCGTAGGCGAGTTTATATTATATACAGCCCCATGTGTAACTCACTGACTGACTGACTCACTCATCTATAAAAATTCTAAACCACTTCCTGGATAGTTGGAAACTTGATTTTTGGCATGCGGGTGGCTTAAGATCTGATGACCCCGGGAAAAGTCTGAAACCCGACAATTTTCCATTTCAACCCCCCCAAAAAAAATAACGAAGGGTGGAAACCGGTAACCCGAAAATGTAAGGTTTTACTATTTTCGCTGTAACTTTTGAACGAGAGGTCCTACCTCAAATCTGAGGGAAAATCGTTAGTTGGGAATTACATTTTCTACAAGTTTGGTCCTATGATATTTTTCCGTATCTCATCTCCTTCACCCTTAAAAAGGGGCGTACTTTCAACATTTCAAAAATTTTTCGCAAAAATAGCGCTTTTTTGATATTTTTATTTACTATTATGTAATATATATGCATGAATTTCTATTTATATTATGACCTCAACAGGTTCTTCCTATAGTAGTAGCTTTTTGCCATTTTAATTTGGAGTTTAGTCCAAAACAATTTTTAAAAACCAAAAATTGTTAACGTTTTTCTTGTGAAGTGTTTGTAATTCACTTTAACTTGGTGAATATATAGTCCAGTCACTTTGTACTTTTAAGGTGCATTAAATCTGGTATCTCTGATTTTTGGCTCAGTTGTTTAGGATGTTGGCCTGATGTTAAAACCAATTTTTCGCACACGGGTGACGAACGCATCATAGGCAAAATTTGAAAAAAAACCTTAAAAAATTGGCACTTTTTTTACTTTTTCACAATTTTGATCATGAAGGACTGGTTTCGCGAACAAAGGTGTGGAGAACATTTTTGTACAACATTAAATTTCCTAAAATTTGAGACCTAAATCATCCTGATAGAACGTATAGCTCTTTATTTATGTAAATTCAAAGTTAAGTAATTTTTTTTGTTTTTTGGGAAAAAACGCGATTTTAGCTATTTTAAGTTATCTAATATGCTATTACGATAGAAGCCGTGGTCCGAAATAGTCCCGGGACAGTGACAAACTTTCATGTTGAGGTCTCCAGATGCCAAAAACGCTGTGCATCTCATCTGGTTTATCTTCATATACACATATACAGTATATATATACGAACATTTACATATTCATTTATACAGTGTGAAAAATCCCATAATGGCTTAATAAGTTAAAACTAATTTAGTTATAGTAATTAAACTTTGTACGTGTATATTAGGCATTCAAATCTACTTTTTCCGGCATTTATTGGATTTTTAACCCTCCAGGGGGACGTCCCATAGAGAGTAATAAGAAAATCTTTAATGTAAGTATAGGTCAATATGTAAATCAAATTAAAGGTCTCTTTAAATAGAGAACAGTGCCACAAACCCGGCATTGAAAGGATGATCGAGTCGAAAATGGTAGGCAATCAAACTTTCCATGAAAATTATATTGACTAAAACAAAAATATATAAATTTTGGCAAAACACAGCGTTTTTGGCATCTGGAGATCTCATGTCATGGTTCCGGGACTATTTCGGACCACGGCTTCTATCGTAATAGCATGTATTCCTTAACTTAAAATCGCTAAAACCAAGTTTTTCCCAAAAACAAAAAAAAATTACCTAACTTTGAATTTACATAAATAAAGAACTATACGTTCTATCAGGATGATTTATGTCTCAAATTGTAGGAAATTTAATGCTGTACACAAATGCTGTCCACACCTTTGTTCGCGAAACCAGTCCTTCATGATAAAAATTGTGAAAAAGTAAAAAAAGTGCCAACTTTTCAAGGTTTTTTCAAATTTTGCCTATGGTGCGTTCGTCACCGGTGTGCGAAAAATTGGTTTTAACATCAGGCCAACATCCTAAACAACTGAGCCAAAAATCAGAGATACCAGATTTAATGCATCAAACACCCCTTTTGAACGACAAGGTGACTGGACTAATACTGCTATATCGATATATGTTATGCAGTTACTGTATTCTATTATAGACGCTCTACAACTTTGGTTCTGTGACGTTTTGGCGTATCTCAACCCCTTCACACTTAAAAATGGGTGTAATTTCAAAATTTCTAAATTCTTTCACAAAAAAATTGCTGTTTTAATATTTTTTATTTACTATTATGGCACACAGATGCCTGAAACTTATTACATATTATAGACTTAATTAATTCTTACTATAGTAGCAGCCGTGGGCCAAATTTAATCAAAGTTAAGTAAAAAAAAATTGAAAATCCCAAATTTATTAACATTTTTTCATGTAAAGTGTTTGTAAATTACTTTAATCTGCGACATATACTGCAATATTGATAAATGTTTTTCCAATTTTATGTTTAATTTTAGACGCTCTACAAGTTCAATCCTGTAAAATTTTGACGTATCTCACCATCTTCAACCGTAAAAAGGGGCATACTTGCAAAATATCGATATTCTTTCGCAAAAATGCGTTACTTTAATGTTTTGTATTACTCCAATGGCACATGGATGCCTAAAATTTAGTACTTATACTCACCTTGACTAGATCTTTATATAGTGTCAGCTATTGAACAAATATTTTTTTTATTTTACCCCAAAAAGATTGTAAAAATAGAATTCTTAACATTTTTATGCGTCGTTTTTGTAATTCAGTAAAAGCTGGTAAATATGTTTGGTACAACGATATATGTTTGGTCAGTATAATATTCTATTTTAGAAGCTCTATAAGTTCGGATGTATGCAATTTTGCTGTATGCCACTCCCTTCACCCTTAAAAGGGGCATACTTTCAAAAAATTGAATTTTGTCACAAAAATGGATGTATTTGAATATTTTATGTTTACTATTATAGCATATAGATGCTTCAAATTTAGTATATATTATGCACTTATATAGGTCTTACTATAGGAACAGCCATTGGCCAATATCAATCTAAGATTGTAAAAAAAAATGTAAAAACACGCAATTATTAATATTGTTGTAATAGTATTTACAACTTATTTAAATGTGGTAAATGCATAATTATATAAATATATTTATACTTGTGTTACATTCTATGTTAGATGGTCTACAATATCGGTAATTTGACATTTTGCCATATCTCAAATCCTTCTCCCTTAAAAGGGTGTACTATGAAAATTTACATTAATTCACAAAAATTGCACTATATTAATATATTTTATATACTATTTGGTGTTTTCTAATACATTTTTAAGTCCCCCCTCCCTCATCAACGACTCTTGCGTATAGTAGGAATTTTTTAAGGAGGGGAGTCTGCCACGTAACAAAGTTTCTTTATTTCGTTTTAAATGGAATTTTCTAATTGCGTTCGTGGATTGAATTATTTTATTCTATTTTATTATTGTCCTACTCTTAGTTTCAACTTCCAAATGGATTGGTTTCACGGAAGACTCCGGATATTTTAAGAAACACACTTTAAATATAAAGATTACTTATATGAAACATTTTACATTTTAAGGATCTATAGCCGCTACGCCATAAGACCAATTTAAAGCTTACATCTGTGTTTTGTTAAATGCCTGAGACTAAAATGAATTCAGGGCAACCCCTAGGTGTTCAGAGGGATGGAGCCCCTGGACTTGAGACTTTGTAAATTATTAACGAATTAAATTAATCCAACTAGGGGGTTTGTAAAAGTTCATTTAATTTCCTTTCGGCATCGATTCGTATTATCGACTACTAACACCTCGGGGGAACCATTATAGGGGGCATGGGGGCGGAGCCCCCATCGAGCCGTAGGCGAGTCTAAATATAACTATACACCCGCATGTGTAACTCACTCACTCACTCACAAGAATCAAAATGTTTGACCACTTCCAATAATGCTACAAACTTGAAATTCGGCATGTAGGTGGCTATTGTTCAGAAACCATCGGGAAAAATCTAAAATCCACCAATTTTCTATTTCAACCCCTCCAAAAAAATTAAAAGGGTAGAAATAAAAAAATTGAATATGTAAGGGTTTTCTATTTTCTATGTAACTTTTGAACGAGAGTTCCTACCTCAAATCTGAGGGAAAATCGTTAGTTGGGAATTAAATGCTCTACAAGTTAGGTCATATGACATTTTACTGTATCTCACTCCCTTCACCCTTAAAAAGGGGCGTACTTCCAAAATTTCAAAATTTCTTCACAAAAATTGCGCTATTTTATTTTTTTATTTACCATTATGGTAAATAGATATCTTAACTTTAGTACATATAATGCCCCAATAGTAGCCTTTCTATTGTAGCATTCATTGGCCAATTTCAATCTAAGTTTAGCTAAAAGAAAATCGTAAAAACACGAAATCTTTAAAAATTTTCCATGTAAAGTGTTTGTAATTTACTAAAATTTGGTAAATATGGTGCTACATTGATAAATATTTTTCAATTATTGTACTGTATTTTAGATGGTCTACAAGTTTGGTGCCTTGACATTTTGACGTATCTCATCCCCTTTACCCTTAAAAGTGGACGTAATTTCAAAATATTAAAATTCGTCCACGAAAATTGCGCTATTTTAATATTTTTTATTTACTATTAAGGCAAATGGATGTCTGAAATTTAGTAAATATTATGACCTCATATATGTTTAACTATAATAGCATTCATAGGCCGATTTCAACCTAATTTTAGACCAAAAAAACTCGTAATAACACGAATTCCTTAACATTTTTAACGTATAGTGTGTTTGTAATTGACTTAAATCTGGTAAATATAGTACTATATCGATGTACGTTTTCAATTATTGTATTATATTTTAGACGGTCTACACATTTGGTCCTCACACATTTTTCCATATTACACCCCCTTCACCCTTACAAGGGGCGTACTTTCAAATTTCACAATTCTTTCACAATAATTAAGTTATTTCAATATTTTTATTCACTATTTTGGCACATGGACGTCTAAAATTTAGTACATATTATGACCTTGACTAGGTCATACTATTAGCAGCCATTGGCCAGTTTTAATCTAATTTCAGTCCAAAATAATTGTAAAACCACGACATTGCAGGTCGTAACTTTTGAACGAGAGGTCCTACCTAAAATCTGAGGGAAAATTCATGGCGTCAGAGCGAACAAAACAGACGCTCTATATAATTTATTCCGGTGTAGTTTTGCCATATCTCACTCCCTTCACCCTTAAAAGGGGTGTCCTTTCAAAATTTCTAAATTCAATTCCAAAAAATATGCTATTTTAATATTGTTTATTTACTATTATGGCAGATATGTGCCTGAACTTTAGTACATATGTCCTAAACTAAATCTAACTATAGTAAAAGCCAGTGGGCAGTTTCCATCAAAGTTGAGGCCTAAAAAGGTTTTAAAAAACACGAAATCCTTAACATTTTTTCATGTATAGTGTTTGTAATTTACTTTAATCTGTCAAATATACTGCAATATCAATTTGAGATTTGTCATAATTAACTTCTATTCTATTTGCTCTACAAGTTTGGTCCAGTGAAATTTGCCGTATCTCACCCCCTTCACCCTTTAAAATGGGCGTACTTTCAAAATTTTTAAATCTTTTCACAAAAGTCTTGTTGATTTAATAAGTTTTTTTACCATACTGGCACATAGATGCTTGAAATTCAGTACATATTATGACCCAACCGTTCTTTCAATAGTATCAGCTATTTTCCGATTTCATTCAAAGTTAAGTCCAAAAACATCGTAAAAACTTGAAGTTTTTTCATGTAAAGTGTTAGTAATTTACGTCAATCTGCCAAATATACTGCAATATTGATACATGTTTTGCCAGTGTTACGTTTTATTTTAGACATTCTGAAAATTTAGTCTTATGAAATTTAGTTGTACCTCACCCCTTCACCCCTTAATAGGGGCGTACTTTTTAAATTGTTAAGTTCTTTCACCGAAAATGGTGCTATCCTAAAACTTTAAATTTACTATTATGGTACTTAGATGTTTGAAATTTAGTACATATTATAACTTCAACTAGGTCATACTATAGTAAAAGCCATAAGTCAATTTTAATACAAGTTTCGTCATTGTCATAATTTAGTAATTATCGTATTTTTTACACCTATAGCTAGGAATCCTGCCAATAATTCTCCCCAGATTAACCTTAGTGATTTTGTTAACCTTAGGACCGAACCCTACGTTGAGACAAAATTTGAACTTTGATCTGTATTTTTTCAACCCATAAGACGTTAACGAATTAGGGGGCATGGGGGCGGAGCCCCCATCGAGCCGTAGGCGAGTGTAAAATATACATCGAGTTGTATCTGCTTAACGGATACATACCGCTGTGTATTTCGCATTAAACTTCATACATAAATATCTTCAACTTCCCAATCGGAAGAGAAAACTCATATTTGTAGAAAAAGTTAATGTTTATTTACATTTAATTGACACAAAGTAAAAAATAGTTCTTGAGCATGCATAAGTCAATACTGTACAAGTTTTACAACAAGCGATCACTCCTTTGTTTAAAGTTCATTTTTGGTGATGGTGAGTTAATGATTTTGTTTTGTGACTGCTTTTTCTGTTTTCAGTTTTAGCCAGGACTTCTCCAGGTTCGCCTGGTGTGTTTTTACCAATTTTGTTATGTTCTAGGTGCTTCTTCCACCTGATCAGATTCCAGATCCCAAAACGTCAAAAAATTTGTTTTACTAGGGTATTCAGCAAAGGAAAATATACGCAATGCTAAATAATAAGAGTTCACTACAGGAATCAGGGCGAAAAAAAGCAATAAAACATAATCACGAACCTTTTAAAAGAGAGGATGATCACAAAAGTAGCGTCAATAGGTTCATTAATCAACTTATCTAAAGCTGAAAATTAAAGTTTATAAGACACTTTGAATATGACACTGATTAAATTTCCAGGTAAATTGACTTGTTAATACATAACAAACTTTTGATCACACGTTATTACACAAGATTTGTTTCTTTTTCATGATAGTAATTATCACGTAATTGTGATAATAACTCACTTCAGACCTGAATAAATGTATTCTTAACTATTCATTAATTCATAATATTCATAATTATTTTTTACTTTCTACCCTATACCGTAGTATATAGAGAAAGAATAAAAAATTTTCGAATTTTTTTGATGATGTATATATCTATTTTGGAGCCCCCCATATAAATTTGTATAAGGAGAAAGTATTGGTTTCATCAAAATTTTAAAATTTGAGTTGTTGGTTAATTTATCCGTTTTGGTGCCGCCTGAGTCCAAAAAAGTGTTTTTCAAAGTGATGTCTGTCTGTGTGTGTCTGGATGTAAACCAGAGCTAGAGAATGCCCTAATGGTCCGATTTTAATTAAATTTGGTATATAGGTCCAAATCCACAATAATTCCAGGCGTTTTTCTTCAATATTTTAATTTTTAAGGGTAGTTTACCCCTAAAACCCCCCCAAAAAACTTTTAAAAATCAACATATCTCAAAAAGGGCTCCAACGATTTTAATTAAAAGTTTGTGGTTTATTAAGATTAAAATGCTGAATAAAATGACACCACCCGCATCTCCGAGAAAATGCGCGTTTAAAAGTTACAAACAAAAAGTGTTTAAAAATTCAATTTTGGGATTTTAAAAATAGCTGTCGCCTTGAAATAAATATTACTTATCATCATTTAATCAACCCCAAAAAAACTAAACAATCCAGTACTTTGAATTATTGCTCTACGTCAAGTGGTTGAGGAGAAAATTCAATTTTTCGTTTAGCGGTAACCGCAGTACGTTGTTAAACGTCAAAGACGCTTGTAGAGTAACTCGTGCTGCTCAGCTGGTAGCTATCCGACTGAGCCATCAAGACATTAATGTTTTGAGGTTTTTAACACCTTTTTATGTTCTTGGGAGAAAGTATGGGTCAGTTATCTGATACAGTTTATTTTTAATAGCAATGTAATATTCTATTGGTATTTTCTCTACTGAAATCATTTTTTTATTATTCATTTGTTTTTATTATTAAAACTTATTTATACTGTATTAATAAAATGAGGAAAGGCTAATAAACTAACAAGTTTACCACATATTTTATATAATTGGAAAACCACATAACTTAATTAAATGTATTGATAATACAATAAAGAGTGTATAATATTAACGCTGTATAGATTGTTAAAACTATCTACAAAATGAATTGTTTGAATGAAAATCGCTTTAGTAAAGTGGTTTTCTTATTTAAGTACTTGTACTCTAATGCTCTACCTGCATCTACTGTACACGAACTACATTTTGCACAACAAGTACCTCTTAAAAGCAGTTGTCGGTTAAGGCTAAGGATTCGGATATCTCCAAGTTTGATAAATATCCCGGATTAAGGTTTTAAAAAACAACAAACAATTAACCCAACTGGAAGTTAAAGACACCCAGTTCTAAACAAGATTCAAACAAGTAAGGTATTCAATTGTGAGCAAATCATTAAAGATTTACTAGGGTACAGCGATCAAACAGAAAACATCAGGTCAAAACAAATAATAACGAGACAAACAACAGTTAAGCCAAAAGAAGAGGAATAAACGGTTGATAAATTTGATGAATCGGGCCATTCTGACAAGGTAACTGGCTAGCGGGCGCCATGCGTCAAAATAATGGCACCACGAGCAGATGTATTGGCCCTCTAGCTACTTCAGGTGGATGACTCGAAATACTCCCAGAGTCAGTTAAGTGCTTTTCCGTTTATATGCGAATCGTTAGAAATGGCCGAATAAATTTTCTAAACTCTTGGACGAAACCTCTCCCCATTGGCAATGATTAAAAATGATTGCATGAATAATTTCGTACTGTAAAATGTTTTTGTCACTTTAATTTGAAGCTATACAGATTATCGTTTCTTCCAGGACCGGATTCTCCTAACCAATCGTGTGCTATTAAAATAGTTCCCTTTCTTAAACCTGGTTAAATTTTATCTATGTATTATGAACGAATCGTTAAAACCTGCTGCTAATATGGAAAAGAATAGATTTTTTAAGTGCAAACTTCATGTAAATCGGTGCAGTGGAAGTCTTGGAGGATTAAATAGTTGAGTTTCCCCCAAGCCAAATCTCCATAAGAAAAGTTTATTTTTAATTTAACGGCCAATTTAACTAATATATTTATTTAATACCAATAAATCCTGCTAATATAGGATTGAAAAGGCTTGTTTTGGTACACACCGCATGTTAATCGGCCCAGTGCAAGTCGCAGACAAACTGTAAAAAATTTGTTTTTTCCCCTTACTGTTTTTAAATATATGGATTATTGCCTGGGCTTCTCTAACACTGTACTATGATAACCACTCTTTAAACTAATAACTACCCCAATCATAGAACGTTAGAGAATCGCGCTTTGTTTTCCAACTAAAGTGTGTTCGTGGTGACAAAGTTATATACTCTACATCCATCCATCAAAATGTGATTTTAACATTGAGCTATAGAATCGAAGACAAACTTTAAACAGTTGATACGCACTTTTTACATTGGATAATTATAATTTGGTATTTAAAAAAAAAGAATTAATGATTAGAATAGTTACGAACCCTGCAAGCTTATATACGTAAGTTAAGTAAAAATCTGAAAGAAATCAAATGAAAACTTGACGGTTAATGTGTAAACTTGATCAAAACCAAGAAAATTTGGAAAGACATCGACAGACAGGAAGACAGGCATTATGAGAGCCGATATTTGCAGTATTGGTCGCCAGGGTGTGCTGGAGTCGACGTTTAGCAAACTTTCTCGGCTCAAAACAATTCATGTTTCGGGGAGCGAGTCACATATTGTTTTCTTCTGTTTCTCGTATTTCAAGTAAGTGATCAATATTTTCATTCATTTACGATTTTCATTTTTATTTCTAAAAAAGTTACAAATCATGTAAATTTTTTTACTACAGCAACTGTGGGGGATGGTTGTTGTATCAGCATCAGCTGAAATTGTACACTGCTGTGAAATTATTTTATTGGAGAAGTTCAGTAGTTTAAAATGTCTTAAACAAATTGTCTTTTGCTAGCTAGGCCTGCTTACGTTAGGCTGAGCTCTACACCTTGGGAACTTCTTATAAAAAATTTTAGAGCAGTTTGACCAAAAGCATAATACAACAACGCAGCTACAAGAAAATATACTGCTAGTAGGCTAACGGGTGTGCAAAGCTTCTCCAACACTAGTTACCTTCAATAGCATTCCAGAGAATACTCTTTTGGAAGCAGTAAATCCAAATAATACCCTCTTCGCAGCAGACCTGCGTACTCAGCGAATTTCCAATGGAATTTGGTATTATTTACTTTCCCCATGCACACCATGGGCACGATGATGAATGTTTGTGCCATGAGGGTGTTGTAAGCAAACAGACGATAATTCCTTCCCAGTGCTATTGCGCTGTACTAAATTGTGTCAAATTCTGGTATATGGTATTTTCCTCATAAACCCCATAGAGGTGAGTATGTAGGTTTGACGCCATATGGGTATTGTAAGGAAATAAAAGTTAAGCTCTACCTAGTGAATGTACATACCAAATTTTATCAAGTTATGTCAATAAATAAGTGAGGCCCAGGGAAAACATATTTTGGAATTTCTCCGTTATCTGTTAAGCTAGATTAAAAATTTAAATACTAAATCGTTTGTTTTTTCATTCTGTTCTGAATGGTTTTAGTTAAAACCGTTGAATTTATAAAATCGGGGTCCAAAAATGCCAAAACCCCATTTTTGGCCCTTTTAGAACCGTTGCCCTACACCAGTGTATGTTAACGAAACACATATATACAAATTTGACCGAATGTTGTTTTTGGCTTCTAGGGACCTCAAAACAAAAAAGTATCATGGTCCCGATCTTAGGTCTTATCTTGTCTACTACAGTAATAGCGTATCCCTAATAGGGAAATTCGTTAAAGAAAATTGAGAAGCTTTTTTCGTGTTTCGTAATGTGTTTTACTTCATAGGTTCGTTGGTTGGATTCGGTGAACCTTATTGGCAACTTGCATCGTATTATAACTCTATTTTAGTGGTTGTTAAATTTTTTATCTGGTTTTGACTTGTTGACCTATTAAACATTTTCCCAGTTCTGTATTTCTTGACGCATGCTATACAACATCTTTACCCTTAACAGAGATAAAGAAAGTTATGATTGCTCTTTTTTTTATAAGATCTTCAATTTAAACATTTAATTTACTTTTTATTTTTTAAACCTCCACTGAGCGTCACCATGGGCCAATTACTCACCCGGTCAATGCAACACTGCAATGCGCCATGCATGTGGCATTTCGGTTGTTATTTGTAGCTTACACTTTACTTCCGGTTGTGGCTCATTCCCTGAAACTGGAAATATGCTGATTGAACCGACCCCAGAGCATTCTGCTGATACTCTTTACCGATCTTGGGTAGTGCAACTGCGCGGTGCGGCGCGGTTGGCAACACTGTAGATGCTTTGCGAAGGTCGGAGGCACCCCAGTTATAGTAGGTCATCCCAAGCGGTTTAACATACCCCCTCCCCTAGCCCTGAGGGCGCGATAATCCCGTATTGTACTGGTCAGACACCCCTCTATAAGGGCCGTATGCGCCCCCTCCCGCCAACTGTTCTAAAACTTCCCGCAACCGAAATAAATCTGCACTTAGCGCTACCGTTGCACTCTGGGTGTAGTTATCACTCTATTAATAATTTGGGTAAAATTCAACATAAAAACCAATGAAAAATAACCACGGAAGTTTAATAGACTGTTTTAGACTCGTATTGTGTAATTGTGATGATTTCCAGGGGTATTTAAAACCAGATATGAATGAAAGATGAGTATATGATGACCGCATGAACTGTGTAGCCTTGTTGCTGACAAAGACGAGCTGATTCATTTGCTAGCATTACTATTAATAGCACAGCGAACAAAAGTCAACTGAGTCCAGTTTAAGCCTTCAGAATTCTACAAACATTTCTTCCTTGCTCTGTTATAGGAAATGTTGATCTTAAAACTTACTAATTAACTTTAAAATGCTAAACGCGTCAAGTTAAGGTAATTAATGATCCTGACAAATAAAACAGCTGATATTTGTCAGTAACAAAGCTACACCTCATCATGATCCATCGCAATCATCACACTCACCCCTTCAGTCATACTCACCTTAAAATACGCACCACAGAGTGCGTCGGTGTTTCAGATAAAGTATCTAAGTAAAGTACTCGTATTCTGCTAAGGAAATTTTATGGTCATGCGTTGGAGAAATCGTGAATACAATAACTGAAGAACAATACTTCGATACATTGTCCTGCACATTTTATTTAGACAGTATACATAACTGTAAGTTTACACAATTATATACTTAAGGCTAATGAGTGCATTTGCGTTAATACACATTTGAAACAAAAAATATATATTTAAATAGACATTATACGAATGTATAAGACGACAAATATTTTAAAGAAACAAATCAACAAAAAACTTCAGATATCACCAAACCTAAAATGATAAAGAAATGCGTGATGATTATAGTTGTTTTGTTGAATTTTTTTACCTTATTAACTATCTTGTATGTTGCGGAAGTAACTTTTTGTGACGTTATTGTGATAGGCTATTATTTTTATTTTATAATGCCGAACATTCACTGTGGACAACCTCGAAGATAGCAACCCCATACCTTTGAGGAACTGTCATATCTTCCCCAAGAATGGTGTTGATTCGTCCGCGTATGTTAGCGAGGGGGGGTGGGGGGGCGCCTCTATTTCGGGCCACTTTGATCGCCTGTCGCGGGCGACAGTTTATCGCGCTTTAGGCCCTTGTATTGTACAACTCACGTTTGATGTCGGGAATTATTTTGTTTGTCTTCGTCCCTGTTTTACGTTCTATCTTCGGTGGTGTTCATAATTTTTTTTAAGTTTTGAAATTTTGGGGAATAAAGAATACTAATAAATATGTTGGGGCTAGCGGCCTCGTAGGTATAAGGGGTCTATTTCAATCCAGATGTTGGACGAAGGTTTATCACATACACGGGATGAATATAAAGTATGAAGACATTATTTTAATTCTCCGACGGTTTAGGTCGTAAGGCCTATCCGAGGAAGCAACCTCATCGCAACTATCAGGTGCAAAAACAAACCCTAGCTATTGTTTTGTGCAGATAGGCTAATTCATATAAAGGGCTCATGACTTTCACCATTCTTAATTTTTTAGAGGTTTTTAAAATAAAGCGCCTTTTAACATTTCTTTTTCTTTTTCATTTTGGGACTACCCCAAAATATTCCATATGGGGAGATATGCGGCAAAACTGTACACAAAACACACTCGGGTAACCCTTTACAAGATCATAGAAGGCGTCTTTAGGATTTTTTATGTCAACCCTAAAGATGATTTTTAATTATTTTATTGTTATATAACACCAAGTCCCAGTGATTATAATATTTTAATTTTAGAATTAAAATATAACTAAATCATAACAAAATTGCGAAAATCATATTTCTTACATGTGTTGAAAATTTTTTGTTTAAAGGTCATTGTTGGTGATGCTGAGTTCATGTTACACCTGAAGACGAGGCCAGGTTTCAGTTACCAAAACGTCTGAAAACGTCATGACTTTATTTGTACGAGACTTTATCGTACGAATCAATGATGGAAAATATCCGCAACAATTTACTAAACATGTGCTGAAACTTAGATGATCAATAAATAATTATATGAAGAAAGTTATTTTTTACACTGCAATTAACAATGAAAGCTATACAAAACGTTACTGGCCGAGGAAATGTCTTAAGTATTAAGCGGAATTTTGATGTACTTAAAAAGTATGTATATAAAATATTTAACTAATGTTTACTTTACAATTTCATTTTTTTTATCAATATAATTCCTCTCTATTACTACCACTATTGTACAGTCTATGGTATCACTTAAAACTTTTGTTATAGAATACTAACTTGATATCCTTCAATTAACAAGCATTAGGGTTTTGGATACTGGTGGTTATTTCTTGTGGCAGGGTCCCTATCCTAGTCGTAAATTAAATTAAAACATATGGAATTTTAGTCTCATAGGTTCCCCATACTGGCTGGGTAGCTGAGTGGTTAAAGAGCTCGCCTTTGAATCTGAAGGTTGCCGGTTCGATCCTGAGAAAAGTTAGTGCTTTTTGATGGTTCGATACTGGGCCCAGCTGCCTTTGGTCATTGGGTTATTAATTAATGGCCCTGACAAATGAAACAGCTGATATTTGTCAGTAACAAAGCTACACCTCATCTGATCCATTACAATCATCACACTCATCCCTTCAGTCATACTCACCTTAAAATACGCACCACAGAGTGCGTCGGTGTTTCAAATAAAGTATCTCTCTTGGCTTGCACTCTGGTGCGAAGCCGTCAAATCGTAGAATACTTCCAATCCTGCATCAGTACATAAACACTTGTTTCGTGTTCTCGGAAGGAGAATAAAATCCAACAACCGCTGTTATGTAAAAGTATTTCAAAGTATGTTCGACCATAAGCTTGGAGAAATTGTACAAGTATCAAAAGCTTAAATTTTAATGAGCTCTCCAAGAACTAAATAACAAATTAATACAGTAATTTGTGAATAGCTCATAGAAATTTGTTGTTTGTTTTGTGCAATTTTTGCCCACAAATCAAATGTTTCATCAGTCTAAAAACATAGATATGAATGTCTTCAATTATAATACGTTTTGAAAATAAACCACACCTAACAACGTACAGAATATTTAACTTTAGATGCGTACTACTACTGTATTGTATTTTTTGTGCACTTTAGACTTTAGATGTAATCACTACAAAAAGTGTAGGACTGTCCTTTAACATTAAATTGCATGTACACATTTTGTTGCCACTGGATCTCGCCGACAAGTTTTTTTGTAAAAATGGGTAAGGCCATGCTTGTACAAACAAAATTAAATAAATTTGAAATGACTTGAATTACAACATGTAGTGTTCTGTTCTGGTATCGATAGTAAAGTTTTACATAAGAATTGACGTTGTCACACCATTTGTTCTCCTTACAATTTTTTCTAGCTTATAACATATTAACACACCAGTCACCTAGAATGACAAATTCATATAATTTCTGAACTTCGAGACGAGTGCGTGGTCAGGAGAGCCATGCTGGGCTGGGGACGAGGACGGGGCGTGTTCGACTGACACGTCCAAGCAGTTTCCGTTTCAGGTCCGGAAGATCGGGGGAGGAACCATCGGAAAACATCGGTTAAGGCGACGGCCCTTGGCCCTGGCCCAGGTTCTGACTAGCTTCTATTTCACTCAATCCGAATAACAATCGTTATACATGCATATTAGGTATAAACAGATTCCTTTTAGACTTAAAATTTTATTAAAATACTTAAAACAGGAGGATGCTCAAGAAAATGTATTTTAAAAACACAAGAAATCGCCAAACGTTCATCCAATTTTATAACAAATGTTCCACCCAATGACAAAAAATAAGTTAAAACGGGGTTTACTCGGTTTTCACTGTCTTGGTAAAACAATCAGGCCAGGTTGAAAAGCGAGCGACACCTTGGCGACCAGAAATAGAAACTTGGGACGCTCTCTACCGACGACATATTGAATTATAGTCTTATCATAGAGAACAAAGAGGCGCACAGACGCGCAGGCGCTAGCACTCCTCACCTTATAAATCTGGACAGGAATTATCACATATTACGTCCCCTGGACGCTGCCAAATCCCGGACTCTACGGAATAAACTTTATACGTGTAAATAACGGAGAAGACTAATCTATTGTGGAATTCACTGTTTTTAATATATTTTTTTTGTATTGCTAAATTCTGTACGAAAAATAACATTATCCCCCACATCTATCAAACGAAGCCCTCCGTAGTAAGTGATCAAATCGCTTCCAGCTTCATTATATTTAGAGAAAATGAATAAATGAAACAATTTAAGTGGTAAAATTTATTAGGAAAACATGAATTAATTGACGTATTCTAATAATGAGAATCAGTGTCTAATGGGAGAGTAACGGTTGCGGAGTTGAGGTCTCGGTCTCGGTAGGTACCGGTTGTAGTGTCTAATTGAGGTACTGGTACCAGTTCCGGTGTCTAATTAATTGAGGTCCAAGTAAGGTGTCATGAGTATAAATAAAATATTGGTAACAACGGTTCTCGTGTATAATTGAGGAATTTCTATTGGGTCAAGTAACCATGGTTAAGGTCTCAGTGTCATTTATTTTGTCTAATTGAGGTCTTAGAGCATGCCAATGTGTCTTATTGAGCTATCGTTACAGTTTTTTTATTGTGTGTAATTGAGGTCTCTGTGTCATTACTGATTTGTAATTGTCAAGTAACCATGGTTGAGGTCTCAGTGTAATTTATTTTGTCTAATTGAGGTCTAAGACCATACAAATGTGTCTTATTGAGCTATCGTTACAGTTTTTATTGTGTGTTATTGAGGTCTCTGTGTCGTTTCTGGTGTGTAGTTGAGGCCTTTGCGCCGTTTCTAGTGTCCAATGGAGGTCCCGGTTTCGGTTCCTGTGTCTAATTGAGGTTTGCGTACCCGTTGTGGTGTCCAAGGGGGGGGGGGGCATTTGCAGTTTACTAAATCTAATGGGAGTACTATCGATGGTTACATTGTCCAATCGTACGGGGTAACTGCTGTGCCGTTGGTGTTTTTTGCGCTATAAGGGATAACCCATTCAGAACGATTGGAGAAAAATCCGGGTTTTCTTGCAGATTGGGATGTTCTAAGGAGGTGGATGGCAGTTGCATCAGAACAATATGGAAATTAGAAAAAATATTTCTCATCAAAAGCCAGTACCTGAGCTGAACTGATGAGCTTCTCTCTTAGCATTTTCGTGTGGGCTATATTTAATTAAATAATGAAATGAATGGTGAAACTTTAAGGGTATAATTAGGTTAGGTTACGTTAGGTTAGGTTAGGTTAGTTTAGTTTAGTTTAGGTTTACTTAGGTTGGGTTAGGTTAGGTTAGTTTAGTTTATATACGGTATAATTTAGATACAAAAGTTTCTTAGGATGTAAAAGATTCGAGAATCTTTTTTTTTATTTGGGTTCAGAATGAAAAAACCGAAAATCCTGGATACGACCACCGCTCATATAGTGTACGTACAAACATACCTTACTCGTTTAGAGCATACGATTTGCTAAAGCATATTTGGTGGTGGAGATTCCCATTATAGAGTAAACATATTGTTAATGAAAATTCCACAACCCCCTTCTCCAAATCAAAACGCCGAATTACTTCCACGGGGAACCGGTGACGGTTGCAGTGTCTAATGGGGGTGTCGGTTCCGATGCAGCGGTGCTTGTGATGTCGTACCAAACGGCGCCCGTTTTGACTCGCTTCGCATATTTCAAGTGACCAGGAGGCCTAATGATTACGAAAATATCTCGTGTGTGCGGTCTCGCCAACACACACGTAAACTTCGACAGTCACACACACAGGCGCACGTGCACGACAGGAAACTCCTACCTTTATTACCTCTTTGATCTTCTACCATCACTACTTCATTACTACTTCGCAACGAAATAATTATAGAACTTAACCACTAGAGTGGGATCCTGGCGTAAGTAGCGCAAATTAAAGGAGTCATTTCTCACTGTCAAACTCAATTTGACCCATCACTTAATTTCCCCTACTTTGTTTAAACAGATTTTAATGGTGTATTTTTCATTTCTATTTATTTAACGTTTACATCTTATCTAGAATTCGCAAATGATCTAAACGTACTTTCGCTTCCAATGTTAAGTATTGTAAGAGAATTTCGTCTTATGGATTGATGCGCTGATGATCTTTAGTTTAACCAAGATTTTTTATTAGGTAGGCCTAGTATTTACTCGATTTGGGCCTAGAGTAGTAGGAGTTATGGTTGCATTGCCATACGTGCTATAAATATTATATGTATAACAGCTTTCTTAAAATGCATTCTTAATTAACTGCATCATGACAAAAACGTTTTAGAGAGTTCCATGTTTTCAGTCACAAAAATTGTTGAAATAACTTTTGAAGTCGTTAGAAACATCAGTAGTAAACCTCTAATCCCTTTATTTATTGCAGAATTCCACTGCTTGCAGGTAATTGTTGATTGCCACGCAATTATTTGATCTGAAGCATGAGAGGAGCGCAGTTGCCTCCTTAACGATTGATAAAATTATTATTTGAAACTTTTTTGAAAGAAACAAGACTATAGGACTTAAATCCATCTGATATAATATGTGGGGTATTGGGTATTCCAACTACTGTATTGAGTCATAATTATGTCATAGGAAATTAGTTATTGAATCACCACCTTTTTGGTTTCTTACTATAAGGAATCCTTAATTCCTTATCTCAAGGCAACTAACTTCTTTTATCGTCTGTTTTAATACCTGGTAAGTATAATTAGAGGCAGTATTGAGCTTTGCAAAATAACTGGTTGTATGATAAATTATTTTAAAGCCGTAATTAAATGCCTATGTTTTTTTTACTGGTAGGTTATTACCTACGTGATGATTGTATCAAAATTTCGTTGACAGAAAACGTATTTCATTTTACAAGAGCATGCATTATTGCTAACAATGCCTAACTTAATATGACATGCATTTCCATGCGATGAGTACATAGGCTGAATACTTATGCCTATGTATTTATTGTGATATTGGTTAATGTAACATATCAATTATACAATTTTATCAAAATCAAATATCGCTTTTTCAAAGCTTAATAGAAGTCTCCTGCCCTTAGTATTTTTATCATTTGTGCAGTAAAAATAAAATTTAGTTCTCACTGGAAATTATTAGTTTGATGCTACTGTAAATAGTAATGAGAGAAAATCGAACATCTGGTCAATTTAGTACGAGTCCAAGAGATGAACTAACACTAAAAAAGCATAATGTAACATAATTTGTGCGCTTTTTAGTGTGATATGATTCCAATCTCATATCGTGAAGGCTACTACACGATAAAAATCGATTTATAAAACTTAGTGGCGTTCTAATACGGATTACAATATTAAATAATGGGTTTAACAGGAGATAATTAGGGGATGAATGGAAGAGGGTCCCGGAAGAGCGGGGACAATTACCCCGCTTAATCAACAGTCCGGGGCCGGTTACAATCAAATTTGGCTCCTCAGGGCCGGCCGGGCACATCTGGCCGATAAAGACGTAGAGATTGCCCCTAGCCGCTCCTACGGCTACAGCTACACAGCTACCGCACCGAGCCGCTCCTACAGCTACAGCTACACAGCTACCGCCCCGAGCCGCTCCTACAGCTACAGCTACACAGCTACCGCCCCGAGCCGCTCCTACGGCTACAGCCACAAAGCTACCGCCCCGAGCCGCTCCTACGGCTACAGCTACATAGCTACCGCCCTGAGCCGCTCCTACGGCTACAGCTACACAGCCACCCACCAAGCCGCTCCTACGGCTACAGCTACACAGCTACCGCTCCGAGCCGCTCCTACGGCTACAGCTACACAGCTACCGCGCCGAGCCGCTCCTACGGCTACAGCTACACAGCTACCGCGCCGAGCCGCTCCTACGGCTACAGCAACACAGCTACCGCCCCGAGCCGCTCCTACAGCTACAGCTACACAGCTACCGCCCCGAGCCGCTCCTACGGCTACAGCTACACAGCTACCGCCCCGAGCCGCTCCTACGGCTACAGCTACACAGCTACCACCCCGAGCCGCTCCTACGGCTACAGCTACACAGCTACCGCCCCGAGCCGCCCCTACGGCTACAGCTACACAGCTACCGCCCCGAGCCGCTCCTACGGTTACAGCTACACAGCTACCACCCCGAGCCGCTCCTACGGCTACAGCTACACAGCTACCGCCCCGAGCCGCTCCTACAGCTACAGCTACACAGCTACCGCCCCGATCCGCTGCTACAGCTACACAGCTACCGCGCCGAGCCGCTCCTACGGCGACAGCTACACAGCTACCGCCCCGAGCCACCCCTACGGCTACAGCTACACAGCTACCACCTGAGCCGCTCCTACTGCTACAGCTACACAGCTACCGCCCCGAGCCGCTCCTACGGCTACAGCTACACAGCTACCGCCCGAGCCGCTCCTACTGCTACAGCTACACAGCTACCGCCCCGAGCCACTCCTACTGCTACAGCTACATAGCTACAGCCCTGAGCCGCTCCTACGGCTACAGCCACAAAGCTACCGCCCCGAGCCGCTCCTACGGCTACAGCCACCCACCAAGCCGCTCCTACGGCTACAGCTACACAGCTACCGCTCCGAGCCGCTCCTACGGCTACAGCTACACAGCTACCGCCCCGATCCGCTGCTACAGCTACACAGCTACCACCTGAGCCGCTCCTACTGCTACAGCTACACAGCTACCGCCCCGAGCCGCTCCTACGGCTACAGCTACACAGCTACCGCCCGAGCCGCTCCTACTGCTACAGCTACACAGCTACCACCCCGAGCCACTCCTACTGCTACAGCTACATAGCTACCGCCCCGAGCCGCTCCTACGGCTACAGCTACACAGCTGCCGCTCCTACGGCTACAGCTACACAGCTACCGCCCCGAGCCGCTCCTACGGTTACAGCTACACAGCTACCGCCCCGAGCCGCTCCTACTGCTACAGCTACACAGCTACCGCCCCGAGCCGCTCCTACGGCTACAGCTACACAGCTACCGCCCGAGCCGCTCCTACTGCTACAGCTATACAGCTACCACCCCGAGCCGCTCCTACGGTTACAGCTACACAGCTACCGCCCCGAGCCGCTCCTACGGCTTCAGCTACCCAGCTACCGCCCCGAGCCGCTCCTACGGCTACAGCTACACAGCTACCGCCCCGAGCCGCTCCTACGGCTACAGCTACTCAGCTACCGCCCCGAGCTATAAAAAATAATACTACCCAAAGTTTCATTAATTTACAGATTTATATGAATGCCGATAGCATAGCTATTTTCTTCGGAATATAAGAAAATGAACTAACTGTCTTGTTGGCTTGTATTGACCTCAAAATGAAAAAAGCAACATGGTCGCGGGCTTATATCTTACCATGGCTACTACTGTAATGGCGTTCTTTCTCGTCGCATTGTGAAATTTTAATACAGTATATTAAAAATTTAAGTTTTTTGCTATTCAAGCCGAAGCAGACATACATGTTCATAGTGCTCATCATTGACATAATCGCAGATAAACAACACAGTTTGGATTTGCTGGGAATTACCGCAAAACAAAGACATTTATCAAACTCCAAAATAATTTGAAAATTCAACGGTCGAAGAAAAATTCAAATTCCAATTACAATATTTTGTTTTACATGTGTTTCTTTACTGCAATTTTTTTAATACCTATATGCAAGCTTTCTTGTATTTTTTATATCCGGCTTTTAATTACATTTTCTTGTGAAAACACTATCTAATCACAGCAGAACTCTATAAAAAAGAGCTTTTTCTGTGCCCTCCTAACCAGGTATATTTTACTATGTTTACACATACAATTTAATCAGTTTCCAAAAAAATCTACAAGTAGGTTAACGTTAACATTGAAAGTGGGCATGGGTTAGAAGCCAATAAAAAGGGAAAGAGTTGCTGAAAGAATGAGTGGTTGACTGTTGTTACCAACTGCACAACACCATCAATCCCGGGTTGACATGCGGCGCGGGGCGGCGGCGCGGGCGTGTGGCACCACTGCCATCAATTGCCGCCAAACATAAATCAATCAGCTGTTGACCCCTACAACACAGGTGTTTGACTGTCCGTCTTCCTCTTGTTCATTTAATTACTTCAGGAAACGCAATATATGGTAATGGAAAATAGACAGTGCAAAAATTTGAAATAGAGAAACACTGTAGTTTTTAATGCGTGAGGGTTGAAATAAATTATTTTACGTTGATTTTAACCAAAAACAATAAAAAATCAAGATAATACCAGAATTAAAAAGTGAAATATCTCCATAAAATTTATTATAAATATTGTATTTGTTAAATAAGTATAATTTACTTTGTCTTTGCGGAATGTAACTCCGTCGCTGGAATCCTCTCGACTTGCTGAAAGTTTTTTATTTAATACCAACGACACATTTAAGATCGATTACTTTCTTAGCGAATAAATTATTAAACGACCAAACAACAACAAACAAACCAAACAATTACTAAACGTCGGTCGGTGGTTTTTTTTTCTCATGTCGTAAGTAAGTCTTATTCTTAGTCAGCCTGTCAAGTCAGAACGTGCAAATGTCAAATACTGTTTTAAATACGTGGAAAGGTCAAAGATAATTTATTCAATATGCTGTACATGATTATTAAAAAACTCAATACAATATTTGTTTACAATTTGATATCCGTTCCCATTCCTCCCTTTTATAGCAACTGCTGGATATGGCTGATAAGAAATTTACAACTTTTTTGAAATATTTAACGTTAATTGTTTTACGTTTTGTTGTCAAAATTAAACTAGATCTTATAGTGTCATACAACAAATATATGCCCACACCTAATTTTATAAAATACATAAAACAGTTTCAAAATAGTGCAAATTATTACTTTTAAACCTGAAAAAATTTCAATACTGCTTCTAATTAAAGACTACCGTAATATCTGGGTACAGGACAACTTTAAAACTGGTTTATACTAGTTGTGAAGTTGACATTGGGTACAGCAAACGAAGTTGTCATTACATGTAGTAAGTCTTTTAGCTGTCCACTATAACAATTTCTCTTCCTTCATGATCCGTTCATGTTCTATAGACAGCAGGAGGTAAATGCTGTGGGCATGGAAACGCCCAGCTGAGGAACATCACACACACCTGAGGAAAGTTAGTAGCTTTTTAAAGGATCGATTCCGGACCCAGTTGCCATTTGTCATTGGGCTATTAATTAATTATGCTTTCTAACATGGTCGTTGTTAGATAGTGACAAAACTGGGGTTTGGACCGTTCCCCGTCAAAACGTTAAAAAATGCCACTGGCGTAGATAGACACAAAATTGAATCTGATATCCTATACTCGCAATGTAGGTGTTTTCCATTCTATATGACTACCTTTTTAGTATGAACTCATTTGTCAACAATTAATTACAGTATGACAAATTGATATAGTGGAGGCCTTATTCTAAACAAAATACCCCTAAAACCTATAACATTGAAAGAGTTTGTCAAATTAAAATCATTCGTGTTGATTCAGAGTTAAAATGTAACCGTGTTATTTACATTATATAAACTGAGCTAATTGTTGTTCCCTAATGAGTCAAGTGGGTTTGGATGGTCGGCCCTCCGTACACTTGCGTTTCCAGGGCTATTGTTCTACGCGCAAGCGCACCGAGCCCGCGATGACAATAATGGGTTCGCCATCGAGACCACCCTGAAGTTTGATCCGCTGACGGCGCGAGGAAGGAACTAATGACGTCAGCAAACCCTATGACCGTCACCGTGATGTCATCCGAGTAAGGTTATACCGGCAATTTGTAAGCATACGATTAATTTAAAAGTGCATTTTTCATATTGTTACTATAGGGAATTAGAACGCAATAGCAAGCTCTACAAAATAAGTATGCTTCGGGGCCAGTTCATTAGTAGCAACATCTTCAACCACATACGCTGAAATGTTGACATTCAACGTATACTACCTTTGTTATGTTCTAGGTATTTCTTCCACCTGAAGACGGGATCAGATTCTACATCATAAAACGTCGAGAGTTTGTTTTACTAATCAGTGATGGAACATGGCCGTAATAGTTTACTATAAACAATAACATAAAATCGTTCGAGCCATTTTTGAGATCAGTGTGCAACAAAAAACCATACAAAGATAAAAACTTTACTCGAATTAGAATATAGTATGGGTTCTGTAATCATATTCCTAACAGAAAATCATTTCTGACTGTAACTGTCACCGTCACTGTAAAAGTAAATTGAAAACCAATTAATTTCAGTCGATAGCTGATGACGTAAAATACAATAATTTTAATAGTCTACCAGTTTTGCATTATGCTCAACATCGTTTTGACGCACCATACATGATGTACAGGAATAAATCATAAAGTTATATTTCCTTAATAGCTCAGTTTTTTTAAGAGTAAAATTGAGCAATGCCTGACCGAAATGATGTTTGATTTCTCACGCTGAGATAACTACTACCGAATGTCAACAACTCGCGCAATTAGTATCGACAACTGCGGGGCAAAACTTATTTAATAACATCGGCCGAGAGTGTGAAGGGGGTGTCTAGAGTGGGGGGGGGGGCAGCAGAGGAAGGTGGTGATTTAGTGGACAGGATGTCGTGATGACGTATGGGCATATCCACTCTCTTGTACTGACATTCTACTCTCAACATCTACCTGTCAAGATCAGGTCTTGAGGACAGTAACAGCCACTAGGGAAGTGTGTTTGAATAGACAGAGTCTTGTGATAAGGTATAATCATATCAACTCTCTTGTACTGACATCCTACTCTCAACATCTACCTGTCAACATTGGGTCTTGAGGACAGTAACAGCCACTAGGTAAGTGTGTTTGAATAGACAGAGTCTTGTGATAAGGTATAATCATATCAACTCTCTTGTACTGACATTCTACTCTCAACATCTACCTGTCAACATTGGGTCTTGAGGACAGTAACAGCCACTAGGTAAGTGTGTTTGAATAGACAGAGTCTTGTGATAAGGTATAATCATATCAACTCTCTTGTGCTGACATCCTATTTTCAACATCTACCTGTCAACATCAGGTCTTGAGGACAGTAACAGCCACTAGGTAAGTGTGTTTGAATAGACAGAGTCTTGTGATAAGGTATAATCATATCAACTCTCTTGTACTGACATTCTACTCTCAACATCTACCTGTCAACATTGGGTCTTGAGGACAGTAACAGCCACTAGGTAAGTGTGTTTGAATAGACAGAGTCTTGTGATAAGGTATAATCATATCAACTCTCTTGTGCTGACATCCTATTTTCAACATCTACCTGTCAACATCAGGTCTTGAGGACAGTAACAGCCACTAGGTAAGTGTGTTTGAATAGACAGAGTCTTGTGATAAGGTATAATCATATCAACTCTCTTGTACTGACATCCTACTCTCAACATCTACCTGTCAACATTGGGTCTTGAGGACAGTAACAGCCACTAGGGAAGTGTGTTTGAATAGACAGAGTCTTGTGATGATGTATGACTTTATCCACTCTCTTGTCCTGACATCCTATTTTCAACATCTACCTGTCAACATTGGGTCTTGAGGACAGTAACAGCCACTAGGTAAGTGTGTTTGAATAGACAGAGTCTTGTGATAAGGTATAATCATATCAACTCTCTTGTACTGACATTCTACTCTCAACATCTACCTGTCAACATTGGGTCTTGAGGACAGTAACAGCCACTAGGTAAGTGTGTTTGAATAGACAGAGTCTTGTGATAAGGTATAATCATATCAACTCTCTTGTGCTGACATCCTATTTTCAACATCTACCTGTCAACATCAGGTCTTGAGGATAGTAACAGCCACTAGGTAAGTGTGTTTGAATAGACAGAGTCTTGTGATGACGTATTACCATATCTACTCTCTTGTGCTGACATCCTAATCTCAACTTCTACCTGTCGACATTGGGTCTTGAGGACAGCAACAGCCACTAGGGAAGTGTGTTTGAATGGACAGAAACTTGTGATGACGTATGGGCTTGGGCCCATTGTAATTTTGTAATATCCACTCTCTTGTCCTGACATTCTACTCTCAACATCTACCTGTCAACTTCAGGTCTTGAGGAGAGCAAGAGCCACTAAGGTAGTGTGTTTGAGTAGAGAGTCTTGTGATGACGTATGAGCACATCCCCCCTTCTGTTTGGACTTTCTACTCTAAGTTGCTGTAAGATGGATTGTTTAATGGATGGAACGGTATGATGACATGTGAAAGTAGACACTATGGAGTATATTGATTACTAAGGTGTATAAAAATATTTTGTGAGTAAACTTAAAAATTAGAAATATTCACTCTGGTATACAAAAATTACAATTGCAAATGCAATTCTTACGTTTTATACTTTATTCTCGTTTCTTAACACCCTTATTTTTTTGGTTGTATCTACGCCAGTGGCATTTTTAACGTTTTGACGAGGAACGGTCCAAACCCCATTATATTATTATATTATTCAAGATATATTTTTCAGTAAAAGTTACAATATGCTTTATTTTGTAATTTTGTTTTAATTTTGAAAGTAAATTTTTTATGCATTTGGTTCATTATGTGCAGGGATAAGTTTTTAATGTCATTGCGCTTTGTATTGTGCTCCTCGTTATTTTAAGCGGTAATTTTTTTAGCTCATTAATTTGGTTATTTTGTGGCTGACAAACTTTCAGCTATATGATTCTTGTAAGTTTATTTTTTCTAAAGTTAATTTTCACAGTAAAGAAAACATTTTTAATTATTACACTACATGTGCTAAATTTGACTAATCTTTAATTGGTTGGGTAAATTTCAACCAAAAAATTTTAGTTTACTTTTTTCCTCTCGAGAAAAAAGTATGGGATATGTCACCAACTAGTAATGTTATCTAATCACGAGTGGTGGCATCCATGGAACGGTAGTTTTCAACAACTAAATCAAAATTAACTGTCTACCAGGCTATTGCAGTGTTAGGTGTTGAAAGCCCGGCGGGAGGCGAGAAGGTGAGGAGGCGTTACTGGGGTCCATGGTGGGAGGCCTAAGACAATCAGGGCCCACAATGCTCCGAGAGCGCCGCTGAGGTCCGAGATATCATTGACAAGTATCCAATCAGAACCTCTATTAGACCACCGTCCCCGAGGAGCGGCATTACAATATCACCCGATTGTCCGTCTTTAAGTGGACTGCCGTCGATTAATTTAAGCAACCTACATCATTATAGGTACATCGTGTGTTGAACTGAGCAAGGAAACATACGGTCGTATCTGAGAAATTGAATTACGTGAGGAGGTAAAGATCCACTCCTATCTACACTATCTCCGTTAAAATATTGTTTATCTCATTTGTTTAAAAAGTAATTTCTGTTATAAGAACTGTGCAACTGATACATTTTACTTAGAATTTCCCATGAAAACCATTTAAAACAAATCCTTTACAAAAATAACATGTTTGAAAATATTACATAATCGAATGGAACATCAATAAGGAAAATACCAGTATAACATAAAAATGAATTAGTTGTACTACATTTAAAATATCTTGTATACTTTAAAACTGCTTTATCACGTTAAGATATTCTAATAATTGAGGGAATTTTTTCTCGCCATTTAAACTCCAGATCTTTATTCCACCGATGATTAAATTCATAGAAACACTTAATACGTTTTATTTCTGTTTAGTTTTCTTGAAATGTTCTGTTAAAATTATGTGTATTTTCAAAATTGCGACCATTTAAAATTTTTTAACTCAAATATATCAAAATCTGTAATTTTATCAAAATTCTACAAGGGGCAAAAATGCTGAAAAATAAAAGTACCTAACTTTTTTTGAGGGAGAGGCAGGGAAAATGCATTACGCACACAGGTGGCCCAGCCTGTAGTGTGGGACTCCCCTAAAAACGGGTTTACCCACTATAAAACCTCCTCTACTCTTTAGGAATCTAACCTGGAATTGTTTGTCACATTACGTCAGGCTAGGCCTAAATTTCGCTTACGAACATGGGGCTCACTCCTTATCCAGCCGCTCGATCAAGGGATCTGGGCCACTTCGCGGTCCAGATCGGGTTTCTTTTCCAGGAGGATGCCCCGGACGAACTGTGACAAACAATCCCAGTTGCCCTCATCCTCCAAAATCTTTTGGCAGACCGAGTCCACCGAAAATGCACGAAAGATTTGTGTGGCCTCCAGGTGGGGCACTTCCCAACGGGGACAGCGGAAGAATGTGTGTTCCGCATCGTCGGGAACACCCGGGCAATAAATGCAGCCCGGTGAACCGGTCTTTCCCATCCGGTTCAGGTACGACCGAAAATAGCCGTGACCTGTCAAAAATTGGGTCAGGTAGTAGTCCACCTCGCCATGCCACCTTTCCACCCATGGTTGGACCTGCTCGATGAGTCGCGCAGTCCATCGTCCTCGGGTGTCGTCCTCCCAGCTATGTTGCCACTGCTGGAAGGTTCGGGAGCGCTCTTCTGTTCTTGCCGTGTCCTTGCCGATCTCGCCTTGTCTATGATCAATCGCTTTCCTCTCCCTTGCCAAGAGCTTGACTGGGATGACTCCGGCGACCACCAGGACGGCAGGCTCGGACACTGTTCGGTAGGCGGAACACACCCGGAGCGCAGCTTGACGCTGAACCCGGGCGAGTCGCAACCTGTAGCACTCCTTATCTAGAGCGCTTGCCCACACCTCTGCCCCGTAAAGGAGCACGGACTGGACCGCGGACATCAACAGACATCTTCTGCTGGATCGGGGACCCCCGACATTGGCCATCAGCCTACTAAGGTAAGTGACTATCTTAGCGGCCTTGTCCGCCGTACGGAAGATCTGATCCCTCCAGCTTAACTTGGTGTCCACCATAACCCCGAGGTATTTGACGGCACGAGTTGATGTGACCACCTCCCTTCCCACTCGGAGCGGGACGACGGTGTCGATCCTCTTCTTCGTGAGGATCACAATCTCCGTCTTAATGAGAGCAAGCGAGAGACCGTGATCGGACATCCAGTTGTTGACCACCCGCATAACTCGGTTCAACTTCAGTTGGGCCAGCTCAACGTTGCGTGCAGCAATGAGAGCTGCAACGTCATCGGCGCGTACCCAACCAAAGTGGTTTCCTCAGGCATCTCGGAGCTCAGGAGGCTGTCATAAATCAGGCTTCGAGAGCGTAGATAATCCTCGATGAGCCGCAACAGATATGCAGGAATACGAAAGGTGTTGCGAAGCGCATCCAACATATCGACCCACCTCGCCGAGTTGAAGGCATTCTTGACATCAAGCGTAACAAGAAGCACTACTCGGCGGGAGAAATGGTTGTGGCTCTCGGCTCTCTCCACAGCTCTCTGAACTTCGGTGACAGCGTCGATCGTTGACCGTCCCTTTCTGAAGCCGTACTGACGGGGGCATAAGTCCCCAGCTTCCACTTCCACTTCCATAAGGGGGCAGCTTCCACGGCAGAAGTCAGGCGGGAACGGATCAGCTTCTCGAACAGCTTCCCAGCCGTGTCCAACATGCAGAGAGGCCTGTGGGACAACGGCAGCTCGGGATCACCTTTGCCCTTGCTGATCAGTACAAGCCTGGCTGTTTTCCAGGGAGCCGGAAACACCCCTTCTACCAAACAGGCATTGTACATTTTCAACAACAAGTCAGCTTTGATTGAAAATACTTTCTTTAAAGCCTCACTGGGAATCCCGATCGGGCCAGGAGCCTTGTTACTCTTCAGGGAGAGAACGGAGGTTTCCAGCTCCTCGAAAGTGAAGAGTGGAACGTCCTCTACCCGTCCGAAGTCAACCGGCGGTCGCTGTGGATGTTCAGGAAACAACGCAACGACGATCCTCCCCATGGTGGCGCCCTCCATGATGGAAGGTGGAGACCGGGCGCCGAGTTTCTGTGTTACAAGTTTGTAACCCAGGCCCCACGGGTCGGAGTCAACGTCGTCACGAAGTCTCCTCCAGCTATTCGCCTTGCTCCTGTTGATCACCTGGCGGAGAGATTTTCTCGCAGCTTTATAGGCCTCCGACTTACGAACTCTGTCTGCGGGAATTCTCGCTCTTTTGGCGGCTCGTCTAGTTCTTAAACATGTTCTTCTGAGTTCCGCAATCTCTTCAGTCCACCAGTAAACGGGTTGTTTGTCGCGTCGGGGTTTCCTTCGCGGCATAGACTCGTTGCAGGCTGAGACGATCAGTTCCATCGTGGATGTTACTAGTGCCTCGGCCCCAGCCTCACCAGGATTCCCCTGCGCTCCCCGAGAGATGACTTCGGTGAACTTGACCACGTCCAGTTTGTTGGTGTTCCACCGGCGTGGCCCTTCCCGAGATGTGGAAACTCGACGATTTGCCTGATCATGCAGGTCAAACACGACGTATTGGTGGTCGCTACCCGTGTAGTCCTCCACAACCCTCCAGCCAGAGATCCTCGGAAGGAGCGACTCAGACGCAAAGGTGACGTCGGGGATCGTGCCTCTCTGCCCGGGATGCCGAAAAGTAGGTGTGTCGCCCTGGTTGAGGACGACAAGACCGGCCCTGGCGATGAAATCCAGGATGTATTTCCCCCGGGAGCTGGTAGAAGGCATTCCCCACTCGACGGCCCTGGCGTTGAAATCGCCACCAATGACGACATGCCCGGTGGTGCCGAGAACGCACTCCTCTAGACTATCTATCTTGTCGCGGAAGTCCTGCACGGCCTCGTTGGGGGTGAGGTAGCAACTGAAGATAGTCACGTCCCTACACCGAACCCAGACGAATCAAAAGTACCTAACAAATGATACCAAGATTGTAAGAATCAAACAACAAATAACGGAGTTATTGAGGTTTTTCTGCAGAAAACATTGATTTTCCAATTCCATTATAATTCATGCAAATTAAGGTAATTTTAATGGAAAAATCTCAATAACTCCCTTATTTGTTGTCAGATCCTCGCGGTACCATTGGTTAGATAATTTAGTTTATCAACTTTTCTGTGTCTGGTAATATATTTATAAAATTTACCTGTTTTGAGATATTTAAGTAAATTTTAAAGGCCGCCATTTCAAAAATATACACATCGAACAAAAATGTTTTCCCTGAAAACGAACATCGGTGTTATAAAGGTTCATACCAAATATGAACTTAATACAACAAAACGTCACGGAAATAAAAATTATTATGTGCAAAAAACGAATTGTTTATATGATGTGTTTCACTGTCTTGATTTAAGGAACAAATATAAAAAAATTCCTATAGTTGTTCGGAAACACCCTGTATAGTCATATCTCACCAGCAAATTGTAAATGCGTTAGAAAAAAATGCAATATAGTGTAGTTGTAAGTACTAAGGTGCAATATTCGATTTCTACGAAGTTCATAGATATCGACATTGATATGGTCTCTGTAAAAGAATCAAATGCAATTTTTCATGTTGAAATATATTTGCGTTCCTGCAATTTAACGTCAAAGAAAGTATTTCTATAGCGAGAATTCAATGTCAAAGAAAGTCATTCTATAGCGAGTAAAAGTAGCCGAATGTGTTTATTGGGATCGATTTTACAGTACCATACCCAAGTAATGCGATTTCTTTTACTTTTACATATACCTACGATAATCTTTAAAAGTTAACTAATCATAAAACCCCCGTTAGTATTGAGAGTGAGTGAGCTGCACAGCAAGGGGCTGGATAGGATACCCCTGGCCGCACTACCCGTTCGATGCTCGGCGGTGGTATCCCAGAACAGGCCCGGTAGCCGATTTTCGATTGACACAATTTAATCATGTATTTTTGGCCACAATCAAATCCTGCTGATTGGGGGCCCGCCTTTTCCCTGTTTCGCTTGTCGGCCGGCCGACACAGTCGTTATGTCCGCATAATTCGCCCGCTGTTTTCGTGTTTCATTTGCATGGTTTATTATGATTGCGTGGTTTTCTAATCGGCGTGTCGTGTATAGTGCATCGCATTCACAACGCTCTCTAATCGTGTTCTCTGATGAGGTGGTTTTGTGATTGGATGCGTCCACTGTGTGGTGGATACTTTATTTGATTATGCTATAATCATGTGTGGGAGACGGTTAATATTTTTTATCTGAATTAATATAATAAAACTGAATAACTGTGTTTAACAACACTTTTATTCTTAGGTTTCAAATTGGTTTTCATAATCGGTCAAATTATTTGTTTTATACTAACACGATTTAGGCCTATACGGTACTAAATAAACTTTTCAATATTTTACAGCAATCGGCACTGATACGAGTAATATTCTTTGTGCACAAGGTTTGAGTGCTTTAAAGGCGGCGATACACTACCGCTACTTTGCTTCGGACAGTACATCGGACCAAACATCGAACCGAACATTACACAGTGCAGGGAGGTAAATTTACTCCGAACATTTTTCCGATTAAGACATCAGACTGAGCATCCATCGTACCGGAAAAATATAACACACTCTTACTTGTACGTATGATTTATACAAAGTAACAATACGGATTTTTTCAGTATTACTTTTGGGTTATTATTCGATTAATATTAATCTTTATTATATTC
Source organism: Neoaliturus tenellus (assembly GCA_030545055.2). Classification (NCBI taxonomy): domain Eukaryota; kingdom Metazoa; phylum Arthropoda; class Insecta; order Hemiptera; family Cicadellidae; genus Neoaliturus; species Neoaliturus tenellus. The sequence continues at coordinate 11,334,614 of CM061535.1, forward strand.
ATTTTGTGGCCGAGACCCATGATGTTTTCGGGTTTGTCTAAAAATTAAGAATCTATCCAGGACATGGAGATCATTTTAGAATTATATCAGGCCTTGATCAGGATAATCAAATTGTAAGATTTTTTTAAGTGTAGGATTCAATAAACCAGACTGATAGTGATAATCTAAAACACGTTAGTGTGTTAATTAACTTATTTAAAAATAGGGTTTCTCATTCAGATCCATAAATATTCGAGAGATTATCTCGAATATTTATTATCTAGAATGGTTATATAGATTGTCAGGAGAGAAATGTTGCCAGCTTCTTTGGTTCATAAAATTTAGGGCCACTAAGGAAATTTCTGCATGATGGTGGTGGGATTTAATGGAACGTATTTTTTTTATGTTTAGATCGTTATGTTAGGTTCACCAGTCCACGGTAACTGAGAGTGGTGGGCAGGATAATGTTTCAATTTATAGTCCCAAAAACAAAAGCTAAATAAGTTTACTGCTCTACCATAGGTCCCACAACAAGGGTGGGGGGAAGGCCTGCGGGTAGGCTATGCTTTCCAGCAGGAATGGCTGAACTGGATCCACCTGTACTCCTATTCTTGCCCAAAAGGACAATTAGTTTTTGTAATAATTTTTATTGGCAGATCAACATAGTCTAAACAATTAGCACGCAAGGGCAAACCTCTCTTTTGTATAAAACTAAATAAAACCCAAAGAAAGTCTACCGTTATATATTATTACGCTCAAGAGCTAAAAAATATAATAACCAATAAGCTGACGACCCACGCATTGAAGCATCGCCCATAAACTACGCGTTCTATATAAGACGAGCTCTAGTCTTGACTATGAGAGAAATGTCGGTTGAGAGACCAGCAGCAATATCGAAGAAATATCGGCAGCGGCACGGCAGCGACAGTAGTGCTGCAACCAGAAGCAGCACGCTGATGCCACACACGACTGCAACGTGTATCCGCGATACTAGCACACCTGTAGCCGCTGGGTCAGCATTCGTGGGCGTGACATAAGCCGTCACCTACACGCTGCTGGCCGCTGCAGCAGCATGTCTCGCCTCAGCGAGGTCGACACCTTCCAGGAACGCGCCGAATCGCTGCATGGGATAATCTGATCTCGGGAATCTTCCTCCTCCATTCAAGCTTTAGTGTGAATTAGTAGACCTCCTGGATTCTCGCTACTCTAGACCGATGAATGGTATTCCGACATAGTGTGTAAGAGTTGCTATGGGGGTTTATGGTGAAAATTTGTTTTTTAATCTTTACACTTTGAGTAAAATGTTTATAAAGGACAAAAGATTATATATATTGTTTTCTAATAAAATTTTCCTTTGAATAACAATAATCCTCTGCTGATTTGAGGAAAGACTTTCTTCAACAGATTTATAGTGTAAGCCAACTGTCTGAAATTACATAGATCGTTAAGATGTTTGGAAATAAGGACGAAAAAGTAATTTTTTTTACTACCTCATATGTTTTCGACTATTGAAAAAACAATTGGGCTACGTGTTATGAGAAATATTAGTTTATAATTGGATACATCTTTGTTTTAATACGATTTTATGATAAATGTTATTCCATAATCTTGAATAATATGAAGGATGGATTTAGAAAGATCGTGGTTAGTACTCACACTCTACGCTGATAATGGTTTCAAGTTGTTTAATCGTCTGTGTTAGCATCATGTCAAAGAATGATTACTTAAAGTGATGAACCACGATAGCAAGTTTATGTAGTTTTTTCCAAGTACGACAAGTCTTGCGTGCATTTCATAACATTCACAGTTTATAGTATATTTACAGCGAGCGGTTTTATAGGTTGGAAAAAACATAAACATATCGCAAATTGTTTTAATGGTGGTCTCAATAAACAAAGTGGGTTTAATTTGATCCTACATTCTAGGACACGAAGGAAATTTTGAATAAGAACCCTACTATTTACCTCTAAAAGTTTTCCCTACACTTTTTACTCGACCCGCATTGGAGTTTGCTCCCAGTACGAACTTTGATTGGCTATAAGATTGCGGAAAGCGGTTCACATAGGACACACAATTACAAGATATTATTGTGTTTCAAAACGCACATTTTAAAAACTGATTGTGTTAGCATCGTGTCAACAAAATTCCGAACATTTGAACGAGTACTATGTAACTTACACTTAACGATGTATAGGAAAGAAAAAGGGTTTTTAAACATTTTATAAATAAAATTCATATATAAACTTGTTATACGGATCACTTGCAATAACATTGATTTTATATTTAATCAAGAAAAACTTATATCACTATTATAGAGAGCTTTTACACATCCGGAAAATGAAAAAGGTAAACGCTGAACGTTGTTTAAATAATGGAAAATCTATCTGTTTTACTGCTTGAAATTGCTAAAAATCCAATAAATGAATACAGGAATTGGTGCAGTTTAACCAACAGAACGTATTACTCATAAATTTTCCAGTTTTAAAATAGCATTTAGTGTTGACCGAAAGATTCACCGGATGTTGAAAACCCTCTCTAGGTGACAATTCACAAAACAACATATCTTAAGCAACACCTATCCGTAACAGCAAAAGAAACAAAATATCGTATACAGTTTTATACTTATCTCTACCGTTCGCATTTCAAAAAATAAGACACAATAAAACAAATTAAATCCCGGGATCGCATTTAAAATGCGAACGTCTTTTTGTTCCATCTCCCATTCTAACGCCAGAGGTGAAAATCGACTCCTTAAACGATTGGTCCAATCAGACTTCAAAAAACTGAAGAGGCTTCCCTTCCCCACCATTTACCTGGGCTCAGCCTCCAGTTCCTCCGAGTAATTTATTAGAAAGCTTTCAGATAAGGTAAGAACATTTTGATAACAGATTTTTACGCCAGTTTTAAAAATACGCTGCTCATCTACATATTTTAATACAACTGCTTGAAAAAAATACATGGGTTGTATTAGACGTGCTTGAAACACGTTGCATAAAAAATAATTAAAACTCATTGACGAGTGATTGTGGGGTACAGTGTTCCGTGTGTTTATCACCATGTATTTTCCTCTAATTGCAGTATTTGTTTAGAACCATTCGAGTTTAATTACATGAAAAATTATATAACAATTAGATACTTAGAACTATTATCCAGCACAGTATATTTGTTTGCTATATCATTATGTTTATAGGTTGTATCGTTTTTGAATGTTGACTGTTTTAATTATTCTGAAAATGATCATTTAAAAGATCAATTGAGTATTTCACCCAATACAAAGAAGTTTTATGGTTGAAGTAAAAAGGTATATGAAATTTAAAATGATCTGATGGAAAGAACTGAGTAAATTAAATTTCAATGTAAAAAAGCCTTTTTTAGAATGTTATCTTCTGTTGGAAAAATACTATTAGAAGTGTCAAATCGACAGTCGTAAAAATAGTAATTAATGCTCTTCGATACAAAAGTGTGGCTGGATCAAAGGAATAGATCCACGAATACAGAGTCATACAGAGCGACTCAAAAGAGTTCAAGTAAACTCTGTATTATTATTTTGACGATGTATAAGAATATATTTCATAATTCCTAAAATTTATTTTACATTTCCTACATGAAATGAAAAGTCAATAGTCTTAGATAACTAAATTGACTGAGATAGTGTCAATATAAAAATTCCTGTGATACAATGAAATGTTCTGACCATAAACTACATTAAAAGTAGTCTAAAAATGTTCCTTCAAACATCAAGAGTATCGCTTGGCCCATGCTTCACTGCTAAAGTTAATATTTACGACAGATCCAATTTAACACAGCAGTTAAGATTCCAGAATGAAATCCAACAACAAAGAAAACGATAAATATTTTCGGGAATGATGGATTATTTTCTTCCTTTCCTATTTTTCTAATAACTTGTGTTAAAGCTACGTGTGTTTTTACAAGACCATAACATATTTACATCTTTTAGTAAACTATAGCGTTATATCGAGGATGGAATATGGGAACATAAATAAAATATTCTGAATATTTTACGAATGACAAAATTAGACTTCATACTCAACACTTGTTGGGTAATGGTAAAACAATGTAATTTGTAAAATCAAATGTGAATAAACTCAAGTCTCTATTGTTTTAGTATGAAAATCAATCCCATAAGCCTTGTCGATGCTTCAATCATTTTGATGCTTTCTTTTCAAAAAAAGCTTCCTTTTATACCTTGTCGTTTGTTAATGTAAAATATCGACAAAGTATTGAAAGATGTTTATATTACATTCAATTATATAATTGGAACTTCAGACGATTTTGAATACATTAGTTATTTGTGATACATTTACTCCTAATTCCTAAGCGAGCATATGGGTATTTTTGAGAACATATCCCTCCCCTCACCACCGGTGACTACTTTTGAATTTCATGTCTGTTAAATTATGCATTATCTTCGCATTGTTTTAGCCTTAATTTCAAACAGCAGTATTTTTTCAACTAAGTGAAATTTGACATGAGGTTCATAAAAAACATCTTTAAAAATTTAATAAGGTCAATCACTATCATAAGCACCATTATGATGGCTGTATAAGGGCTCTAAAACTGTGAAATTACTTCTATACAGTTAAGTAGAAAGAGGGTGGTGTTTAAGCATAAATTTGTTTTAGTCCTTAGTTAAATTTTGTGAAAAAATAAAATTATTAAAATAAAAACTAATAACGTGCGACATTGAGAAAGATCAGCCTTGCTATCATATTATTAATCCTTCCTGTCAATATTACACAAAATTTGTTAGTTCTGAATATATGTATATCAATTGCGCCAAACGTTTTAAAACAAATTTATTGTTTAAGAAACACAGTATATTACTTTGAGGAAGTTTTGAAAAATTGAAAAGATCAATTCCTCTTCATTAAGTGCAAATTACGTTTGAAACTCAACACCAAAGGCTATCAGTCATTCGCCTGGGGGTCCAAATGGTTGCTTGATTAGCCATTTATATTAAAGCGAATCCATAATCAAGGGTGTTTATCAATAACTCAGGATACCGAGAATTTAATAACTCAGATTAATTTACTACACCTCAGTGGGTTATCAAGGAAGCGATTATGTTATCTCTACACATAATTAACAAACTACTAAGTTTGTACAATTATGTATCCGTATATGCATACTTATATTCTAAAAATACCACTGGTAAAACAATAACTGTAATGACTTTAGATATTTTCTTCAGTAACTTCAGTATCTTGCTTCAGATAATAATTATCATGGGCCTTAATATACCCGATAAAAACTCAATCTCAGATTTGACAACAAAAAGGAAACTAAATTCTGTTGGCACCATTACTTATATCAATGTTTTATATCCCAATTCAAATAAGTAGCCATAATTTTCTACACATTTTTTAATTTGCAACAAAAATCCGTTTCGAGATCAACAAAATCATAAATTATCTAATCATCGAAATTTTAATACTATCCATTTTTCGTTTTGTGACCAAACTTAGTGCATAAATTTTGAATTTCATTACTGAAGAGAACAAATGAATACGCAACACGTTGACGACTTGTCGTCGCAATTTCCAGAATGTCGCAAATCAAAGATTACAGTTTTTTTTTTTACTTAACAGAGGATGGATAGTTTAAGTTACCGTGTTTGATTATGTATCTAAATCATAATTGTTTTAATGTTTTAGTCACAACTGCAACTTAACCTTATAAGGAATGTTTCAATGTTGGTTGTTTTTAGATACGAACTTTGGTGAGAATTTTTGCATTATCTCCGAGAAAACCATACCAGATACATTCTTATACAATAATATTTTAATTTAAATGTTTAAAGTAAAAATTTTGCCTTTGAAAACGTTGCCAAATATCTGCATTCATCTGCAGCTACATTGCAAAAATGTGAACTATTTGTGCACAGGCTTTTATGCTGTTTTGTGTTTAGTAGCGATGAAGCACATACAAGGGTTCCAGCTACCATTTTTACAAAACTTTTCCAGGTTACTAAGCAGGCCAAAACAAAAAAGATTATGTAAACATATGTCCTAAAATGTTTCGTTAAGCCTCTAGCTCCATTTTGTTTTTTACACTTAAGAATTTTTATTTCCGTAACGGGTAGCTGTATTGAGTTTATATTTGGCATGTAGGCATTAACCAAAAAAATGCTCACTTTCGGGAAATAAATTACTATTTTCCGATGTGCATTTTGAAATAGAGGCCATTTTAATTTTTTTAACTCAAATATCTTAAAAACGGTAAATTTTATCAAAATCTTACAAGAGCCGAAAGAAGTTGAAAAATTAAATTATCCAAATTAAATTATTTAAATTGATTTGATACCAAGTTTATAAAGATCTTACGACAAATAACAGAGTTATTATTATTTTTTTTATTAAAATAAACTAAATTTGCATGAATCATTATGTAAAATCAGTGTTTTTATGCAGATAAATCGTAATAACTCTGTTATGTGTTCAGATCTTTACAAACTTGGTATCATAGTTTATATAATTTAATTCGTCGATTTTTTGCCCTTTGCAAATTTTTTATAAAATTTGCCTTTTTTGAGATATTTGAGTTTAAAATGTTAAAATTACCACGATTTTGAAAATACACATTGTTAAAAAAAAACTCCTGAAAATGAGCATTGGTGTGAGAACGGTACACACTAAATATAAACTCAATACAACAACCCTATACGGAAATAAGAATTCTAAAGTGTAAAAAACAAAATGGCGGGTAGCGGCTTAGCGAAGTATTTTAGGACATATGTTTATATGATTTTGTTCTTTATTTTGTTTTGCTTTATAACCTGGAAAAGTCTGTTATGGTGGAAGCTAGACACCCTGTATATCTTGTAATGTCGAATACAGTTGAAAGGGGATTGTCGCTACTGGCAGTCACCTAGCGCGCACCTTGATTACGTGTTAAAAGACCAATGTGGATTCAAACAGGGAACTCGGGACAATGGCCTGGGCTTAATTAAGTTGATAGAACAAGTCTACTGAAGTACAAGAACTCGGGACAGGCCAGCTCTACTGCGTGAGAAGGGTGGACGGAAAAAGAAACTTAACATAGACTGCTATTCTCAAAAACCAGAGTATACTATTCTGTGAAAGAGGTTATTATTGAAGTGACCGAGTGATCGTTATGCGTTAAATTTCTAATTATTATTTCTTGATGGAAAAATAGATAAAAATCTGTTGATTGGTGTTACCTTTATATATTGATTATCATATATTTCTCAAATAAATGTTTGGAAGGTTTTTTGATAAAAAACAAAATTTTACACAAGCACTTGTTTTGCAACAAGTATTGAATTGAAATATCTAATAAAGTAGACTTTTGTTCATGTTTATATAATCTGAACTAAAATGCATAAAAATGTATCTTGAACAAATCCGAAAGACGTGTTCTCAATATGCGGAATCAACCAGTAGGCCCTAATAACCAAGGCCACACCCCCTCTCTTAATAACTCAACTGAGATGTTATTTGCTCTATAACCGCAATTAAACGTAATGCTTGCCGTAAACCTTGAACGGAATTATTGGAAACTAACTAATTGTTCCAGTGAATATCGGCGATATCATTAAGGGGTTTTAAACAGATAAATTAGATTCGAGAAATCAACAACACGAAATTTAAATAAATTTCGTGTTGTTTAAATTTAGATTTTTATGTGTTGTTGATTGTTGGAGACGTTCTTAATACAAAGTCCCCTGCGCAACTAGTAGGATACACTTAATAGTTAAATGCACCTGTTTTGGGGTCTTTAAACTTCATCTCGTGCTTAATTGTTGAGACACTTGAAGAAAACCAGAAGTGCTGATGTTGTAAGCTGCGTGAAAATTACAGCTGCAAGCATTTTGAGCGACACGTCTGTCGCCATCTGAGTCTAGCGGTTCCCTACAACTGTACATTTGTTTTAACGGCACGGGTGGTTAAGTGTACATAAACAGTAAACAGCACACGTACACACGCGTGTATTACTAATGAACGCTTATGTCTGCTAATATTAAGTTCGTCATACAGGGCGGAAGTGAAGTCCCGGGGAAGTTAAATATTTTTAAAAAAATAGTAAAGATAGAGCTGCAAAACTTGTAACAAAGTTACTAGGCATAAAAACTGTTTCAGCCCATATTCAGTGATCCGATACCTCTTCATGGGGGGGGAGGCCTACCTGGAGTCAAAAGAAAATTTTAAATGTAAGCATAAGTTTATATGCACACAAATTAAAGTTCTCACTTAGCAGAGTACAATGCTGCAAACTAAACTTGAAATGGATGACGGCAGCGGAAATGGAATTCAAATTAAGTTTCCATTAAAATCAAATGGTTAAAACTTATATGAAATAACTTTCGTATAATACTCGACCTTTTTATGTCGGGTTTATTGCTAGTTTGCAGCTTGCAAAATGCTAAGTAAGACCTTTAATTTGATGTACATATCAACCTATGCTTACATTATATTTTCTTCTGACTCCTGGTGGAGATTTGCGGTAATGCCCTCAATGGTGGAGAATCCGCCCCCCTGAAGAGGTATCGGATCACTAAATATGTACTGAAATAGATTTTATGTCTAGTAGCTTTGTTCTAAGTTTTGTAGCTCTTTCTTTTACTATTTATTATTATTTAACTGTCCCGGGACTTCTACCCTGTAGAACTCCAGCGCTGCCACCAGACGTTCGTAGGGAAAGTAGGAAATCTGTTCGAGGAACAAAAGTAGTGTAAATTTGAGAAAGGATCAAATGTACCTCCCGTGGCTAGAGAATGGCGATAGGTATATCGCATACGAAGCTGGATAACTCATGTGACATTGTGGTAATCTGAAAGGTGGGATTGTTTTGTGAGTCAAGTGTGACTCGCCCGCCTGAGTCAGTCACGGCATATCAGCTGGATAGGTGTCGACGATAACGGAGCAGCGGTTGAGGTTGAGCAAGGGTGGTCCACGTGCTGGCCCACCACAGCTCTTCATTCTCTCGAAACCTTATATATAGGAACCATAATAATAGCCTTTATTATCATATTACAAGTAGAAAACGTCAGTCATAGTGCATTTAAATAAACAAAATGAACATTAACACATAAAAAATCAGCCCGATTATCCCCCAGAGACAGATAAGCCATCGCTGATAGTGTGTCCACAAACTTGCCTACATTGTAAAACTCCCTCTCGATAAAAACTGCTTCAATCTGTCTTTGAACCTTTTGTCTTTCTCTCCTGCAGAACATCCTCAGGGAGAATGTTTAGGCACTTCACTCCTGCTTGAGATGGAAGATTCATCACAGCTCTGGATTTGTTGTGAAAGAGTCTTGTGCCTTTTGTTGCATAGTTAAACAAGTTTTGACCCTGGATAGGGCAGTACTTAAGCTTTCAGAAGATGATAGTCTCAAAAATATACAGACAAGCCAGAGCAAGGAGTCCCAGCTCCCTGAAGACGCTCCTACACGACCCTCAGAACTGCAGTTTTGCCAATATTCAAATAGCCTTTTTTGAGGACGGCACAACCTAAGGAAGTCCGCCTCAGTGCACCCTTCCCTCAGAGGCTCAGTTTAAAAAACTTAATATCTCTATGTGCATTTTATTTACCATATATCGGCGTAATAACTTTTGCTAGATTCATGGTGAGATTGAGAACATTTCTTATGGACAACATTTTTTATTTTAATTTTCCTTCGTTGTTTTTTGTCTTTTGAAAATAAATAAACTTGCTCCAAATTAACTCTTTAAGTATATACATTCAGTACCACCTTTACGGTACCTGCTCATGCAAATCGGCAAATACCCAATAGACAAATGTTCTTTATATATTTAGCAATTTGTAACCCACAGATTTTTAGCATTTATTATTTTAACATTTTTTTTAGAACCCCTTCTAGTTTTTAAAACACAGATAACATTGTTGTGTCTTTTTACGGTACTATAGGCCTACCTGATTCTTTTCCAGGGGCTGTACATATGATTTTCACTTAAATGGTGGTTTAAAAATAACAAATGGAAAGGCACCCACACACACATTTTAATCTTTCTATATAGACTTAGTAGTAGTTTACATCCTTACGAGTCTGCAGTTTCAACCGCCTTATTCCCATAAAACTAATTTTAAATTTCAAACATCTGCTACAGTTGGTCGAAAAGCTCGTCTTTATGTCATTTCGAAGGAAATTGTAATATTTGGGGCCCTATAAAATCATAAGTTTTATATAATTGATTGTTTGATTAATAAACAACAAAGTATTCTTAAAAATGTTGTTCGATACTGGACGCTTTTTTCAGTAGTTTAATCTCATAAATCGCTCTATAATCGTGATTATTTCACAGTGCCCTGGATATTAAAATTTCTTTGAAATTATATAAAGATAAATCTTTTTCGACCAATATTAAAGACGCAGCGGATGTTGGAAATTTAACATTATTCTTATTGGAATAAAAATCCAATGCGGCCGGTACTGCAGACTTTTTAAGTATAGTATTTAATTAAATAAAATCGGCGCATATAGTTTCTATATGTAATAATAATGAAAGTTTCACACTTTGTTGAGAAATGGTTGAACTAAAATACGCCATATCCAAGGCTTTTGAAGCACATATTTTAAGAACTTACCCAAGAAATATCCATCATTTTACAAAAATGCATCCAGTTGTGATGCTAGTTTTATTACTCAATACTATAGTAAACTCTGCAACAGTTTATTGTTGAAACATGGATAAAAGAGTGGAAGTAGGCCCCAGGGAGGCGGCGGGCAACCCTTGTATCTCTATCGTCAACGCCGCCGTTGTCAACAATGCCCTCTACCCTCATCGCGCATTGCAACTGCCATTTACTTAATTTACTAAATCGCTTTCTATTTGCTGTGGATATTAGTTCACCAATCCCAATGCTTAAATTCATTATTGCATCAAATTAAATTTTATTATGTGAAGAAATTGAATACAGGGTTTAAATTAGATTTTCAAGTCATGAACGATTATTTTTCATGTACATTAACATTAAACATTTTATTATTCCACTTTTACAAAGACTTGTCCTAAGTTACTGAAAAGAATATAGCTAAACTGCGACTTTTTTGTTCCTGTTTTTAAGACTATTCATTCAAAGAAATTGCAAAACAGGCCTAAAAACCCATGTAAATTATTACCAACAAAGAAAACGTTTGAGTATGATAAAATTTACACTAAAGTAATTGTGACATCAGAGACGGGGACCGAAAACATATGAACTTTAAAAAGTTTCAGATGTCAACCGATCGTTGAAAGTTTTAGAAATACACAAACTCTAAAGCCTCGAAAACATTTGTAGCTCCTTTTTTGATTTGTTTATTACTTTTGTCTCACCTTAAATTTGATCCATGTATTTTTTCAGTGACTAGAGAATGCTTTGACAATGATATTCCCTATAGGACTTCACATTTTTAAAGGTAATTTTAGAATTGGCACAGCTTTAAAGTTTGGACTGGTAATCGTCGAAGCTCGCATCCACTGATAAAGCCGCGGGCAGGATCAGTCCTGATTGTAAGGGCTGCCAACTTAAATTGAATCTGAAACTACCCTTGAGCTGTCTGACTCGATTGACCCCCGCTTTGATTCAACCTGCTTTTTTCTGGAATGCAAGAAATTTTTCATTTTCAGACAGTTTAGAAAGGTACTAAAAATTTGAAGAAGATCGTAATTAAAATGTGAACTGGAATTATTTTGAACATGGTACTTATGTTTTTTAATCTTCATGTGAATCTTGCATTAGTAGAAAGTCCTAAAATGTGTAAACGACGTCCACCACTCAGAATAACTAACAGTCCAGTCAAATGACCGTAGACTATGTAGACAATGCCGGTGTCCTGATTGACCTTGAATTATTGAGCCAAATAACAATCATCAAACTGACTGGGAAAATCAGAATTGTTCAATAATGCTAAACATATAAAACCAATAATTATTAGAGCACTTCTGTGTGAGTTCTTCCAACTAAAGGTTCTGAGAAGAAGATATTTTAAATGTCCATGTAATAATTGAATTAATGAACATTAAACATATTTGTAAACTAATAAATTAGAAAATTAAATCCATCGTCGACCAGTAAGTAAGAAGTCGTGCCACGACTTTGGTTTTATTATACGTTTTAGGTCAACACCGCAAATGAGGCGGGGATACCAAAAGGCTTTTAGGAGTATCACTTACAATTACCGCCCCAAAGGGCAGAGGGGAGCCCTGCCCCAAAGTGGTGACAGTTTGACAAAATCCCTGAATGGGGTTTAAACGTTAAAACTTCGAAAGATTTTCGGATTTAGTCGAAATTCTAAAACGAACTATCAATTGAAATCTTAAAAACGTGTACTTTATTTCAGTTGTATCTTTTTAACGGCAATTTGTAAAATAATTCAGTGCATTGATTTTTTTTATTTTTTATTTGATTTTTTATGAAAATTTTATCTCACTTATTAAACGATAATTGTTAATTTATGTAAAAAGAAGAAAAAGTGTTTACACATTGGTCAATGATTTTAAGCACTATCTTTAAAACTGAAGTTAATAAAAAAATATCACACGACTGTTTTATTTTTTTAAATAATCCCAATAGCATATTGCACTCATATAAAGATTTATCAACTAAACGCAATTCAATTACAATCAATCATTATGAAATATAAAATATATCATACAAAAAATTAACATATTTTTATGGAAATTCGACATATTTTATTCCTTACAATAATTTGATTGTATCATCATTATGGATGATAAAGATCAGTCCACAGAATTATATTATTATTTAAGAAACATTATATGTAGCGTATACTTTGAACTCTTATCTATATATCGATCCCAGTTCTACATGTACACAGAGTGTCAATCGACAATATACAATATCCTTAATTAACAATTTCATTGACAAAATGTACAGAGACATTAGATTTATGATTGTGATTAAGTCCTGAAGCTGTTGTGTTGGAAATAGGTTTTGCAAAGGAGTCCTTTAGAGCTGTTCATGGTCTCTCCAGTTGTAGAATTCAGTGAGTTTTAAGTGTCTACCTCTTACTTCATTTAATCCAATTAATTTTTGGGATTGAATTATATTAATCCAAACCCTCAACAAATGTGTCCTAGAGTTTTCACTCATCGCGGATATGTTGTAGCTTATAATATTTTTAAGTTATTGGGAAGATAAAAAAATTAAATTGTTCACGTTGCTTACAGTATTGTACATAAATGTTGATCAAAGAAGAATTAAAATTTGTTGCAACAAATAACATAGCACAATAACTTAGAATATATTTCAGAAAACTTAAAAATATTCCACTTTGAAACACAGCATAAATGATAAACCGTTGACGTAAGACGCAAATATTAATTTCTTATCCATAATTATTACTTTAAGAGTACAGTACTTAATTTCATTCCTAATATTCATTACATCAATTTTATTTGTTTGACAATAGAAACTGTATGGCTGAACAAAATGTGTCAGCGTAAAATGACAGTCACCAATGTTTTAATGGATTTTTTTAAAAACGTCAGAATCAAAACACTCAAAACTCATGCGGAAATCTTCGCCAGTTCTTTGCAATGCTATACTGACTTGGTTTCCGATTGAGGTTTTAGCTTTACATTTTTTCTTGGTGTAAAAATATAATATACACAACAAATATATTAAATAGCGTTTCAGCATCCTGTTCCTTGATGAATAATAATGGCAAGTCTTGAATTTTTTTGAGCCCCCTTAAAATAAAACTTTATGCAGTTTCGTTTTTGTGTAATATTAACCAAAATTCCTCTTCACTAACCCATTCCTTATCACGAAAAGTCACCAGTTATATTAATCTTATAATTAGTTCAATATATCTATATCTCAAAGGTTTGTCACACTTCCTCAATACTTATTCGCCTAAGATTTAGCCAACCAAGATTTTAAGGTAATTTTAAATACGCAAACACGTTTTTCTGCTATCCATTAGATTGTAGTAAGATACATAAAGTAAGTAAATACACAAGTATATAGCTTAAAGAACGATCTTGGTTGGAATGAGATTTGCACTTACATACATTGATTCTTTGTTTGAAGTTAGAACAAATTGAGTTTTAATCTGTTTGTTGTAACAGAAAAATGAGACAAAATCATTGTATTACTATTATTCTTGAACGCCCATCAAGAAATATAACTTAATTATAAGGGAAAAATACCTTTTATTTTATATGCAAAACAGGATAACAGTTAAATAAATACTTAACTAATTTATAACAATAAATATCACATTACCTTGTGCGGAACTGTACTTAGTGAATCAGCAAAATAAACTTTTGATTTACCTGAAACAAAAACACAAATTGTTAATATAATTGAATAACATTGCATTAAATAAATTAAGTGAATTATTACAGTCATAAGTCTAACACTTAACGTTAACAGCGCATTTTGACAAATGACTAAGGGTTTTGGGTTACAAAATATTTAAAAAATAATTAAATACATTATGTATCATTTTTATAATGAAAATCATGATAAATTTTAACACGTGTCAAAGCAGACAAAATTATGCCCCATAATAGAGAAAACAAAATCTAAACACGTATTAAGTAACGTATTTCGTCACTCAAACCATTCACCCCCCCCCCCCCCAAAAAAAAAAAAAAAAATCTACGTAACGTAACACTCTCCAACAATTACGATCCATCTAGAACGTGTGTCTACAAGTGTTTAAAATGCTTTATTAACAGAAACGCAATCATCCAGATCAACTGTTCCTGTTGTTTTTATTTTTATGGTATGATTCCAGCCATAACCATTTACTCGTATTTTAACGATTAAACAAAACTTACTAGAAACTGCAAAATAGAGAGAAATTTGTTTTTAAATAGTTTGATTTTAATCCATATTACAGACGGCACATTGTTGGGCATACTACATTTAAATTTATATTACCTAATTTATTACAAACTAATTTGTTTATTTTTCTTTTGTCTTAACAGTTGGTTTGATTGTAATTTCAATCCTTATCATTCATTATCTTTCAACCGATTTGGACGTATAATTATGTATTTTTAACCAAGTTTTGACGTTTCTTTGAATTATTGGGTTGACAAATAAGACTGTTTATCCATAAGTGCGTCACCGACGATCACGTCATCGCCGAGCGGCCGATGACGTCATCACCAATTATCATGATGATGTCACCGACATCATGTGGGTCAAGGTCACGGCTTGAACTTGAAAATTTTTAGTATTATAGGTATGATCCAAAGACTTATAGGGATGAATTTTCCACTAAGGAAAGCTACATTATTTAATAGAAGCATTTTACTCAATTATCAAGTATATATTTTATGTACCTTAACACTGATTTTCGTCCACAATTTAATTTTTATTTCCTGTATCGGCGTTAATATGTTCTAAAGTAACTCCTTATGAGTATTGTGACTAAACGTTTAATAAATATCACGAATTAAACTTAATATGTAATCTTTGATTTTAACATACTATCGTACGTTCCAATTGATCTGGACTTTATCCTATGCTGTTGTGGCCAGGTTATTACCTAGTGCCTCGTGTAGTGCACGATGTACTGGTTTAGTTGGCACAAAGTGTGGAAGATGTTTCCAAGTTGTTTCGAGGAAAGGATTTTCAGGTGGGCCCCAATTATTGCGATTCTCAGGCGGAAATGCAAATTGCGCAGACAGTGCCAGGTAACCGTCCACCGACGCAGACGCGTCGCACTACCGATATGCTCTTCTATCTTTTACTTTTACAAATTCCTAGAGGAATATTCTAAATGAACTCAAGGTTAAGAAAGTAATGCACTACATGTAAATGGAAAGTCAAAACTTTTTTAGGACGTTGTCAGCTTCTTTTTGCCTTACTTTGCACATATCTGTGCGTGACACTGTATTCGACAAAGTAATAGGTGGGCTGCTACAGTTCAGTTGACTAGCTACTGGCCAGAACATGAATTCGAACCCAAGACATCGCTGTGGAGTCCGGCGCGCTAACCAACATCGGTTCTTTAAGATTGTTTGCTGATTTTTTTTCAAAAATTTTTATTTCAAATTAAAAAAAAAATTAAAAATCCGCGACACCGTCTGGCAAGTAAGGTTTTTGGCCACTACGTTATATGCAATACTGTTTCCCCCTTTATGTCTTACAGGAAAGTAATGAAGAATACAGGCCGGGCGCTGTGAATGCATTAAAAGTCTAATGAAATTTAACTTTTGAATAATCTTGGTGACGTCTAGTAAATAAAGAATTCGATGTTGCCACTTTTCCAGAGTGGGCACAAAATTTTCTTTTTTATGGAGCATAAAGGCTTTACAAATTTAAAAAATATTGTCAATATTACAATCATACTTTCGTGACTTTTTACTTCCACGTCATCATCTTTTTTATGACAAACATCAGAAGGTCCTGGAAAATCAACAATAATTAAATTAAGAGTCGTAGAGTTATAATTTATATAAATGAGTGATTGGTAACATAAATAAATACTAAATTTAGCGTTATTTACATCATAGAGAGTTCTGTTTGTTAAGTTGGTGTATTGTGTTTTACTAGGCTCTCTTTATGTAAATAACTTACCTAACTCCTAAGAGCGCTGTTTTTATGTTTGTGTTGCTCTTCATACCGTTTTCATCAGGTTATTATTTTTTTGGTTATTATAGGATTGTCTGTTTTAGGATTGTCATACTAAAATACCAAGACATTGTTTTAGTACTATTCCACAATTACAGTACAATTTTCCACCCATCCTGACAGTACCGGAGCCGCCGGCGCCAACGCTACATCCACTCCATTAGCTCCGGTGACGAGAGGTGATCCGACGCGACGGGTCCGCGTACAGTACATCCACCTCTACAGCGGCAGCGGCAGTTGCGCAGTTGCACCCCCTCTAGGGCGAGGGGTGACTTATTGTCCCCTTTACTCTTTGTCTGATCGCCTGTGCTAACTGTTTGTGCAGTCCCGTCACCTGGCCTAGGTAACCTAACGGTCCGGTCGCCAGATTGTCATCTGCTAACGCGCCTAAACCGACGCGATTATTGCGCGCCATCGATCATCTCGCAACGCTACCTCCCTGACTAGAGAAACTCTGTTAAGAGTCATCTTCACTTTGGGCCAGTAGCCCATTGTTCCGCAGTCAGCAATGTTAACCATATGGCGTTTAATGCAAAACATGGTTTTTTATTCCCCTGTTTCGGACGCCGTTTTTTAGTCGATTTTCTTTAAACTTGGTAAGTGTTTAGTTGAATACAAAATACAAAATAAAGGAAAATCGAGTTACCACCAAATAAAGGAAATACTATGGAAAATCGAGTTACTTCGCAACGTCACAGAGAGTAATATTTGTTAAATTTTCAAAATTTCGAGGTATGAGGGGCCTAATATAACTATTCAACTAAACACTTGCCAAGTTTAAATAAAATCGATTGAAAAACGGCAACCGAAACAGGGGAATAAAATACCATATCTTAGCATAAAAGCCGTATGGTTAACATTGCCGACTGCGCAACAATGGGCTAGATGAATTCATCGCTTAGGGGTGAAGATGACTCTTAACGCTATTGCACATGAAATTTTAGCGAATTTGCCTTTAAAAAATACGCGATTGCGGTAGTCCGGGACCATAATAATTTTTCGTTTTGTGGTCTCCAGAGACTAAAAGCACCATTCGTTCAATTTCATATACATGCCATATTCATATACGTGTCCATGATACTGATAACTCTTGAAAGGAACCTCTGATTTTGATGAAACTTGGTATAGAAGTGTAAGACCAGGTCTATTTTCATAAGTTTTCAAACCAGCATGAATTATGGTAACGGGGTTTTATAGGATTTTAAAAGGGTCAAAAGCTGTTTTTGGCATTTTTAGACCTCAATTATTAAAATTCAACAATTTTATCTTAAGCCATTTTAAAGATTTTGAAAAACAAACAATTCAGTATTTTAAATTTTTACTGAGCGGAACTGGTTACGGAGAAACCCAAAAATGTGTTTCCCATGTTATTCTTATGCGAAATTAAAAACCTGTATCTTGCTTATTTATTGACATAACTTGATGAAATTATCCTTACTTACAAACCCCACATAGCGGCAAACCTACATACTCACCCCCTTGGGGTGTAAGGGGGGGGGAGACAAGTACCAGATCTTGACTCAATTTTGTATTTACCTTACCAATTAGCGATTACTTACATTTTCTAATAACACACCATGGTAGCCAACCTATATTCATTCCTATGTTTCTTATGGGGAATGTAAAAAATAGGAAATTCCATCGTAAAATTCGCTAGATGGGTACGCAGGTCTGCTGCGACGGGGGGTATTGATTATTTATAAGCACACTGCGAGGAACCCCTTTACAAAGATTCCACGAGAGACATCGTCTACTAAAAGTAAATCCACTTTTTAAATTTTCTTACGTCCGAGTGGTGTAATTTTAAACCCCGTAAGGAATAAAAGTCTGATCAGCATGGTCAGTGCTATTTGTGTGCAATTACCTATTTTTCATGTTTTAGGGTTTTGCTGGGTAAACTACCATAACAAACTAAACAAAACTTTTATTCGTGATATTAAAGGTTAGAACCCACATTCAAAACATAAATAAATAAACTTCTTTATTGCTGTCACCAATACAGGTATTGCATAGTATGCGTCATAAATAAATAATAAAATGTTTAGTTCCCGTCACAACCATAGATAAAATAATTCATAGGAAAAAACTTAGTGACCAAGCCGATGCAAGACCCCTGTTTAGTCCATGAACTCATCCACAAAGTAAAACATACATACGTTAAAAAGAATCTTATTTTTGATCTAAATTTCCTTTTGCTGTTTTCAAAACGGATGCTCTCCGGAAATGTTGTTCAATATGCCAACTCCCGCTTGAGTGGGTAGGCGTGATACTAACCTGTGTTGTGAAGTTGTGTACACATTACAAGATCTTTCTTGTGTTGTAGTTGTGAATATCACTACCCTGGGTCGAGATGATCTTAAATTTACAATAAAGAGCAGTTAACAATGTGTAGAGCTCAGCTAAAATTAACAAACCCAGCTCGCAGAAGGCATCTCGAAACGAATCTAAATTTGAGCTTTGCTATTATTCGAATGGCTTTTTTAGGATAACCGGTCGGTAAAGGTTTATTTGCGAGAAACTACCCTACAGATCTATGCTATACTACAGTTGGCATTGTATAAGCCATAAGCAAAAGCTCCCTGGGACAGTCGATGGAAAAACTTCTGAGCAAAAGAGCAAATATATACCGTCGATGAAACTTTTTTGCAAACACTCTCAACATGTTCTGTCCATGTGAGCTGATCACCAATGAGTCATAAAAATCTTACCATTGGCATCCTTTCTATGTCTATTAACATTCTAGCTCACATATACACATACATTATTTTTCCAAATCTCTTTTTGTCTCATGAAGCACCAGACCGAAAATTGTCATCAAGAGCGATCTAAAAGTTTTGACGAGAAAATAAGTTCTCTAAATACCAAACATTTTCGGTATGGTAAAGGGTGAACAATTAAAATTGTAAAAAGTACATTCTAGGTCTATCGAATTAAAATTGATTTAAATTCAATTATTTTACAAATTTAGGCAGGTAAAGTTGATGTGATTACTTACTCAGAGTTACTTACTTTTCAGTGTTTTATGTACATATCGACCTCAAATTTGTAAGAAAACTTCCAAATCATGTGTTCAAGCGAGGGTAAGGATAAAAATCATACTTGTGTTCAGGCCGGAGGACGATGTTTCTGTTCTTCGAACTAGCTTTTATTTTAGTATCATTGTGATGAATTTTCATAAAACTAAGATTTTTTAATCTGTTCAACTACAAACTGTATGAATCAATATGACAAAGAGTTTCTGCAAAAGTCTTCTGTTATGAAAAGTTATTTTTCTCCCCCGCACCCCACCGTCGCGGCAGATACAGGATCGACACGATTTCTCGCTCTGGCCGTGAGAAAGTGGCCATATCGCCCGGGCCTCGAGCGTCTGCGACTGGGCGACGCGGACACCTTTTGATTTAGTTTTCTGTCAACTTCTCCATTTACTCTTAAATGTAAGAATGCCAATAGTATGTGCTTCACGAATAATCCAATATATTAAAACATAAAACCATAAATATTCACGTGAAAATAGCACAGAAAGTTGTTCAAAGTTGTGAGGCCGTTACCGTAATAAGTAGTTATAACAATTTCAATTTCACCACAACAGAGAACCAACCAATAAAAAAGGCTTATTATTGATATAATATTTTTTATATTCATAAATAAATACATACGTGTGTAACAAAAAGTCTATCCACCTTTATTTTGTTTGTTAAGATAAGATAAATAAATATTCTTTGGGGAACGATGATAACTTCAGACAAAGTATCTTATGAAGTCAATATAATTTAATCATTCAGGAGGGCGGCCGACCAGTAGTCAGAAGGAAATCTCAAGTGTAAATATAGTGTGCATCAAATTATAGGTCTCGCTTAGCTGAGTACAAGGCAGCAAACCGCTCTTCAAATAGACGTCTTTCACTGATATAGTATTCAATTAAACTTTACTTTTAATTACATGGGGAATATTTAAAAATTTAATACTGTAAGCCGAGTCCACCTGGTGCCGTACAATGTGTATCCGTTGTGGCCGGATTGTTGTGTATACCGGCACAGGATAAGCCGAGTCCACCTGGTGCCGTACAATGTGTATCCGTTTTGGGCGGATTGTTGTATATACCGGTACAGGATAAGCCGAGTCCACCTGGTGCCGTACAATGTGTATCCGTTGTGGTCGGATTGTTGTGTATACCGGTACAGGATAAGCCGA
The DNA here is from genome assembly GCA_030545055.2 of Neoaliturus tenellus. Taxonomy (NCBI): domain Eukaryota; kingdom Metazoa; phylum Arthropoda; class Insecta; order Hemiptera; family Cicadellidae; genus Neoaliturus; species Neoaliturus tenellus. The sequence continues at coordinate 11,355,386 of CM061535.1, forward strand.
GTCCACCTGGTGCCGTACAATGTGTATCCGTTGTGGGCGGATTGTTGTGTATACCGGTACAGGATAAGCCGAGTCCACCTGGTGCCGTACAATGTGTATCCGTTGTGGGCGGATTGTTGTATATACCGGTGCAGGATAAGCCGAGTCCACCTGGTGCCGTACAATGTGTATCCGTTGTGGTCGGATTGATGTGTATACCGGCACAGGATAAGCCGAGTCCACCTGGTGCCGTACAATGTGTATCCGTTGTGGTCGGATTGTTGTGTATACCGGTACAGGATAAGCCGAGTCCACCTGGTGCCGAACAATGTGTATCCGTTGTGGCCGGATTGTTGTGTATACCGGTACAGGATAAGCCGAGTCCACCTGGTGCCGTACAATGTGTATCCGTTGTGGCCGGATTGTTGTGTATACCGGTACAGGATAAGCCGAGTCCACCTGGTGCCGTACAATGTGTATCCGTTGTAATCGGATTGTTGTGTATACCGGTACAGGATAAGCCGAGTCCACCTGGTGCCGTACAATGTGTATCCGTTGTGGCCGGATTGTTGTGTATACCGGCACAGGATAAGCCGAGTCCACCTGGTGCCGTACAATGTGTATCCGTTGTAATCGGATTGTTGTGTATACCGGCACAGGATAAGCCGAGTCCACCTGGTGCCGTACAATATGTATCCGTTGTGGCCGGATTGTTGTGTATACCGGTACAGGATAAGCCGAGTCCACCTGGTGCCGTACAATGTGTATCCGTTGTAATCGGATTGTTGTGTATACCGGCACAGGATAAGCCGAGTCCACCTGGTGCCGTACAATGTGTATCCGTTGTGGCCGGATTGTTGTGTATACCGGCACAGGATAAGCCGAGTCCACCTGGTGCCGTACAATGTGTATCCGTTGTGGGCGGATTGTTGTATATACCGGTACAGGATAAGCCGAGTCCACCTGGTGCCGTACAATGTGTATCCGTTGTGGGTGGATTGTTGTGTATACCGGTACAGGTTAAGCCGAGTTCACCTGGTGCCGTACAAAGTGTATCCGTTGTGGTCGGATTGTTGTGTATACCGGTACAGGATAAGCCGAGTCCACCTGGTGCCGTACAATGTGTATCCGTTGTGGGCGGATTGTTGTGTATACCGGTACAGGATAAGCCGAGTCCACCTGGTGCCGTACAATGTGTATCCGTTGTGGTCGGATTGTTGTGTATACCGGTACAGGATAAGCCGAGTCCACCTGGTGCCGTACAATGTGTATCCGTTGTGGTCGGATTGTTGTGTATACCGGTACAGGATAAGCCGAGTCCACCTGGTGCCGTACAAAGTGTATCCGTTGTGGTCGGATTGTTGTGTATAACGGTACAGGATAAGCCGAGTCCACCTGGTGCCGTACAATGTGTATCCGTTGTGGGCGGATTGTTGTGTATACCGGTGCAGGATAAGCCGAGTCCACCTGGTGCCGTACAATGTGTATCCGTTGTGGTCGGATTGATGTGTATACCGGCACAGGATAAGCCGAGTCCACCTGGTGCCGTACAATGTGTATCCGTTGTGGTCGGATTGTTGTGTATACCGGTACAGGATAAGCCGAGTCCACCTGGTGCCGAACAATGTGTATCCGTTGTGGCCGGATTGTTGTGTATACCGGTACAGGATAAGCCGAGTCCACCTGGTGCCGTACAATGTGTATCCGTTGTGGCCGGATTGTTGTGTATACCGGTACAGGATAAGCCGAGTCCACCTGGTGCCGTACAATGTGTATCCGTTGTAATCGGATTGTTGTGTATACCGGTACAGGATAAGCCGAGTCCACCTGGTGCCGTACAATGTGTATCCATTGTGGGTGGATTGTTGTGTATACCGGCACAGGATAAGCCGAGTCCACCTGGTGCCGTACAATGTGTATCCGTTGTGGTCGGATTGTTGTGTATACCGGCACAGGATAAGCCGAGTCCACCTGGTGCCGTACAATGTGTATCCGTTGTGGGTGGATTGTTGTGTATACCGGTACAGGATAAGCCGAGTCCACCTGGTGCCGTACAATGTGTATCCGTTGTGGTCGGATTGTTGTGTTTACCGGTACAGGATAAGCCGAGTCCACCTGGTGCCGTACAATGTGTATCCGTTGTGGGTGGATTGTTGTGTATACCGGCACAGGATAAGCCGAGTCCACCTGGTGCCGTACAATGTGTATCCGTTGTGGTCGGATTGTTGTGTATACCATCACAGGATAAGCCGAGTCCACCTGGTGCCGTACAATGTGTATCCGTTGTGGCCGGATTGTTGTGTATACCGGTACAGGATAAGCCGAGTCCACCTGGTGCCGTACAATGTGTATCCGTTGTGGGTGGATTGTTGTGTATACCGGCACAGGATAAGCCGAGTCCACCTGGTGCCGTACAATGTGTATCCGTTGTGGGCGGATTGTTGTGTATACCGGCACAGGATAAGCCGAGTCCACCTGGTGCCGTACAATGTGTATCCGTTGTGGTCGGATTGTTGTATATACCGGTGCAGGATAAGCCGAGTCCACCTGGTGCCGTACAATGTGTATCCGTTGTGGGTGGATTGTTGTGTATACCGGCACAGGATAAGCCGTGTCCACCTGGTGCCGTACAATGTGTATCCGTTGTGGGTGTATCCGTTGTGTATACCGGCACAGGATAAGCCGAGTCCACCTGGTGCCGTACAATGTGTATCCGTTGTGGGTGGATTGTTGTGTATACCGGCACAGGATAAGCCGAGTCCACCTGGTGCCGTACAATGTGTATCCGTTGTGGGTGGATTGTTGTGTATACCGGCACAGGATAAGTCGAGTCCACCTGGTGCCGTACAATGTGTATCCGTTGTGGGTGGATTGTTGTGTATACCGGCACAGGATAAGCCGAGTCCACCTGGTGCCGTACAATGTGTATCCGTTGTGGGTGGATTGTTGTGTGCACGTGCCCCGCCAGCTGACTTTGCGGCTAGCGGCACGATCGTTCCCGGAACCGGCGCTGATGCCGTCACCCGGTCGTGATTTGTCACTAAGCACAGCTGACCTCCGTAGAGGATAATGTTCCGATCAGCCCGTAACTAAAAGCAGATTACGGAAGTATAAATTCGCTTGGCGACGTGACCGAATAAGGCTACTGAGCCACTACCATAGTATAACTTTGAAACATTCAGACATTCATCCTTAACAACAGTGACTTTCTGTTTTCTAAATCACAAATTCGTAATAGATTGTACTTCTGAACAGTCCAGTTGCATCTGATTGTGTAATACGATACAAGCGCCACTTTATGTTTCATCCTACTTTGTCAATAAAGTTATATTTAAACGTTTAAAATATCTACTAGGCCTTTTATTCTTAATTTGCACAATGTATACATCAGAACATACATTTTTAAACGCTTGTATAATAAATAAACAAACTCATATTTTGCAAGTGCGATTCTGTAGTGTATTCAGTAAATATAGTTGGAGTTTTCAGATCATATATAAAACTCTTTTAATTTATGAATAATTCGGGCGATGTATCAAGTTTTTCTGCAGTTTACTCCCAGCTGTCGAGAAAGACTAAACATAAATCCGCCCATTAATTTGTTTTCGCATTCGAAAGTGACCCCAGTGAACTAAAATAGGGGGAATCTAATGAAAGAGGAAAATAGATAATCAAAAGTGACGTAGTGGAAGTGAGGTATTACTTTATCAAATTATTGCAATAATAAATTAGAGGAATGGATCAGGTGGCGGCCGGCCAACGGTGCTGCCAACGGACAGGCTGAAATTATCGTGTGGTAAAATTATCGTATGTCCTGTTGATGTGTAATTAACACTTTGCGGCCCCGAATGCTGCACTATCTGACTATAAGTCAAGAATGCACTGAGATCAAAGTGACAATCTAAATTTTCATGATCGTTATGCAGGTCGTCCATTTTCCTTGATATTAGGTGCTGTGCTGCAATTTGTCTCTGGTAAGCTATTTAGGTCTTGGTTCGAAATGGCACGTAAGAGAAAGCTCGAGGAGAATTTAACCTATATTTTGGTCAAATCAGTGCCAGTATTCGATTTTCTCCAATGACGCAATGATTAAAACAAATTTAAAATACTTACACGATAACATGGTAGTAGAAGCTCTCTTAACCGACAATTACGGGACCGGACTATGGCCGGATAAAAAGAGGTCGGTTAAACCGAATAATACCAGAAATATTAGTTAAAAACAATAAAACAGGTGAAATATGTTAAAAATTGTTGTAACGCTCAATTGTTCCTAAAGTCCCGCTCAATTAATCAGTTAATAAAGTAAACAGACAATTTACTGTCTGTTAAAAACAAAATTAACTGTGTTAATAACACAACTATGTTATAAACAAAAAACTATGTTAATAACAAATTAGGAAACACAGTTAGCACAGTAAAGACGAAATATTGAGAGCAACTGATTAAATTCGAGTTACTATGGAAACGTATGGTCAACCTGATGAAACAAGAGTTGTTTTAAGATCATTATCGAAGCATCGGCTCGCACGGTGGAAGATTGTATATTCCTCGAAAATGGTCGGTTAATCCGACTGGGGGATGATCCGAGCTTATTTCCACTAAGAGAGCTTCCACTTTATTCTTATAACCTACGGGCCGACTCACCTTGAGGCCTGAGGGTGTTATATGAATCACTTATGAGTCGCTTGGGTATTAGAGTGAATGCATATGAGAACACGTACCTCTTCAACTGATTATAATAATTTGTGTCAATTGATCTCCAATATTTTCTTTGTATGATTTCTACTAAGATATTTTTCCTGCATTTTAATTTTATTATAATTGGTAAACATGAGGAAAAATAATGTAGTACTGTAATCATTTTGATGCTTTAAGAATAAATTATCAGCAAAGCTACGAATACGTATTAGAGACAGATAACAATGGGAATGCTAAGTAAAATATAAAAAGGATTACATGTCAAAATAATATCACTGCTAGATTCACGATACAGTTCGATGTAGGATTCAAACAAAAATTGAATTTTGGGAAGGTTTTAGAAATACAAGGGATTTTTACTGAATTTGACTAATATTAAAAATCATAACAATTAATTGTATCTACAATAGTACAAACCACAAATTAAATAATGAACATATGTGTTAAAAAATAAATGTAAAAATTCTATATCCTAATTAGTTATGTGTTATGTAAGTATATTAACTAGTAAAACGATAAAATTACTGCACTAACTTATACTTTTTCTTCTTAGAACCGTCTCTTTACCAACCTACACTATGGGGGGGAATATTTATAAAATTTAGTGTCCATACGATGTTCGCTATGATCAAATGGTTGTTTTAATGCAGGATTAAATTATTTAAAGTTCTGTATCATAGGATGTCACGGTTGCTTACTAAATTTTAAATAGTTCAACGGTGACATTTCTACGTTTAATACATAAACAGACAAGTTAAACAAAAGTTGCTGTTTCCCGCGCGCATCGTTATAGTCCAGCTATTGGCGGACAGAGCGCACGGTGTCGCAGGTATTTGAAAACCCGCAATTAATTCCACGGTAATGATCAGATGATTTACATCCCTCTCTCTTTCTCCCCTCTCCCTGATTCCAGGTTTAATTACTGGCTGGAATTTGTCACCTGTTTTATCCAGATAAACTGTAAAAAGCCTGCGTAAACACTGTTAAATTATCTACTGTAAGTGATTACATCAGAGAAAATAAACTGGATGTTCAGTGAATACAATACATTTTTTACAAATTTCAATTTTAAAAATCATGAGGATATAAAATATTTCAAACCGCTTAAAAAGAAATAAACTAGTATATACCTACAAGTATGATGTAAAATGACAATATAAAAAATGGTTACCTAATAATAAACAGAATGAAATAATAAAAATTAGAATAAGTTACTTTAGTGCAGTAAGACTAAGGCAGAATCTGGCTGGAAAGTTAAAAAAAATACTACCAATTTATAGTATAATGTGTTCTAATTCATCCACTGAAATCCCGAATGGATATCATGCTAATAATGAGTGGTTGACTCACGATGAGTCAAGACCAAATATATCCCATTGGTTGGAATAGTATAATTTAACGTCACAAACCCCATTTAAAGTGGTTGGCTGAGTCGAAAACGGCAGACTGTCAAACTTTGAATTAAAACAAAATCAGCCTAAACTTATTAAAATGCAATAATATTCAATACTCGACCTTTTGAGCACTGATTTAAGGCAAACATGTGCTATTACGATTACCATCAAAGCTGTGGATGGCTTGCAATATGCTTATCATACTACCCTTGAACCACCCTCTACATAAATTTCTTAAAGAAAAAAGTCTTGAAAATTATTTCTTAGTCCAAGGTCATGTTATACATAACATTGAAGGTGTTTGTGAGGAGAGTATATATCAGCAAACCAGACCACTTAAGCTAAAACATGTAGGCTAGAAATTTATTAAATTTCAAAGTTTTGATAATGTTATTTTTTAACGTCTGTCTTATTCTTCAAGGCCATCAAATTGAGATCAGGATTAAAGCATTGTATTTTACTAATTAATACCTTTATTTGGTATATAATTACATTCTGAAACGTATTTTAATTTGGTATGCTCATAAATTTTTATAGTAACTCTTCCTGGGCTTCCCTCAATTTTTATGGTCATGGTTCCCATTGACAATTTTTTGGGGACTTCCGTCCATATGTTATTAGGTTATAGGAGAAGTATATATTTTCAGTTAATAAGAAATTGTTTTCATCGTTCTTCCATCAGCGACACTAGATTTTATCGCACTCAAGCCTGTACAATCTTTAGATGAATAAATTTTTAATGTTTCAGTGGCGTGGAATGTTTTATTTTAATGGAATATATTCTGTTTCTGAAAAATGAGGTATAACAATTTCAAATTAAAAGAATAAGCCCCGATAAATGTCAATAGTTGCTTTCCAACACACTTCGATTACCCGGATTGACATTCGTTGTCACGATGTCGCTAGAAGTCATACGACCCTGACTGACCGTTGACCAAGTTCGCGACATCCCAGCGGTAACACACTGTGTCAGAGTTGTCCTCTGCCTTCAGCTTGTTTCGTTCCCCAGACCAAGTCCGTGATGAAAACTTCTATAGTATCTTGCCCCCGAACATCACCTTCCTCTTCCGTGCCGAAGCTTAAGAGTCATCTTCACCTTTTTGCCAGTAGCCCATTGTTGCGCAGTCGGCAATGTTAACCATACGGCTTTTACACTAAAACATTTTATTTTATTCCCCTGTTTGACGCCGTTTTTCAACCGATTTTCTTTAAACTTGGTAAGTGTTTAGTTGAATAGTTATATTAGGCTCATCATACCTCGAAATTTTGAAAATTTTATAAATATTACTCTTTCTGGCGTTGCAAAGTAACTCGATTTTCCGTAGTAATATTCGTTGAATTTTCAAAATTTAGAGGTATTGGGGGCCTAATATAACTATTCAACTAAACACTCACCAAGTTTAAAGAAAATCGGTTGAAAAACTGTGTCCGAAACAAGGGAATAAAATACCATGTTTTGCATTAAAAACCGTGTGGTTAACATTGCCGACTGCGCAACAATGGGCTACTGGCACAGGGGTGAAGATGACTCTTATGCTAGTAGCCACAACTAAACACTCTTGATAATGATATTTTTTTAACGTTACACAGAAATGTTCATCCTGCGGATAGTTTTTTGCCTCGCGATGAGCGTGCGTGGGCTGAGTTAATGCGTGTTTGTGTTTAAGTCATGTGTAAATCAAAGACGAGTATCAGTTGAGATTTACTGCTTGTACACTCGGCTGTGTTTATGAGTCGTCTTATTTCAGTTCTCGGGCGCGCGGCTACCGGTGGATTCATATTTGTGAATGCTGATCATTATTCGGATATATAATGTTCAATAATTTGTGTAGGTAAATATCATGTAACTTTTAAATCTAACTAAAAAAATCGTCAACGTAAATAACAGTGCAGGTAATAAGTCTCACCATAAACTCATTATATTCATTACATTTACTTCAAATGTTTTAGCTTTTACTACACATTACAATTGGTCAGATTGTGCATGCACCAAGGAAATTTCATGCCTTTTTGTAATGACCTGTTATCGTAACTGAGTAATAATCTAATCAACACGATAACACCTGCATTTTCTCAGGCACACTTTCACTGCCGTATAACTTTTTACGTCTCTGTTCGGCGAGAGCACAACACGTACAGCATTTGAATAAAGTTCTTGGACTGGACAGTCTAGTTAATTATTTTCATAAGTAGCTAAGTAATTAAGCCAATTTTTTAACTATTCTGGACTAAGCAGTCCTTTAAATCGGATGTCTTCAACAAATAAACAACGCAGTTATTAATTTTCATTTAATAGCTTAAAACAAAAAATATTATCCAATGAATGTTTACTAAAAAGATACATTTTAATGGTTAAAATTGCGATACAAAATCGTTGGAAGTTAAACAAATGTTATGAGTAATACCTAAACCTCGAATGTAATCCAGCTGACTTATATGGTACGTTTATTTGGACTTGTAGTAGCTAACGTGCTTTCAGTGTCGTAAAACTGAATGTAAGAGAAGGTAATAATAAAACGTGGGGATCAAAAGAAGCACAATAACGTACCAAAGAAGGGGGCTGTGGGTTCACGAGCACATGGAAGCCGTGGCTAGAGGGACCATTCAGTCATTCAGCACGATTTGTCCGTGCAAGGATTGTTGCTGGAACCAACCGAGTCGGAACGTAGACTCGAGATCCCTGGGGCACCAACAGTTCGGCCATGGTTATGGGAACATTTGTTATCATCAATTAAAAACGGTTTCCTCAAATTATCTTGTGCGCTTATTCAGGAGGGAGGATTGTCGTGGCCACTTCAAGATGAGTACGATGACTTTAAGATGAGTATCCCATCGATCTATCCAGCAAAGAATTTTGGTGGCGTTATTACAAAGCCTCTAGCTCCGATAGTAGGTTAGGTTAGGTGAGGAAATGTTAGGTTTTGGTTAAATTAGGCTGAGGTTCTTACAATTGTAGTAGAAGCCATCCACACTTGCTGATGTCCATTTAATGGGTAACTGGAAGCGGCTGTAAGTCATCACATTGCAAGATATCTACACTGACAGGTAGAGGTGAAACATAAAACGCTCACCTAGACTCAGTCATAACGCTGGTCAAAGGGGACGGCGAAAATACTTTATCCTTTATCCTGAACCTTGTGTGTGTGTTGATATATTGAAACTGTAACGCTTTACGCTTTACAAGACGGACATTCCAATGTTGGTGCGAAGAATCTTATCAGATCTTTCACACAGGCACGGCGAAGGTTTTTAACCGCACGGCTGCCGTGATGCAGCTGCCGGTTGCCACTAGAATGGGACGGTCGTCGTCCCGTCCAACTGCGTAGAAGAGCATTGGAGTTTATAGCAACTTTCACACTGAACGGTTTCAGTCGCCCCTAAGTCCTCCCGTAGTTCACAAGGGGAATGCGTGTTGCTCTTAGAATGATGTATTATGTAGATGCGGAAGTGCTTATATCTTTGGTAGAATTCCTCCAGGTTGTGTGTTGACGTTGTAGAAAATCACGTAGTTTTTCATGAAGCTCGTCAAATGAGCTACATGACATTCTAAAATAGTTAAAGAACTTTTTTCATCCCTTCTCAGGTCTTCAAATAATGTATAAAAAGCTCTGGTTCCTCTCTTTTCTAGTTAATTGGGTGCACCCATTAATTGGGTGTACCTCCGTCTGTACCACAACCACAGGGCAATCGTTTGTTCTTGATTCATTTCAATGACAAAGTAGGCCTACAACACACAGGCACATACAACTGACATTGCGAATAGTCAACTGAAGTCCCACGCCACGGCTCGCCATATCTGTGCAGTCCCAGCCCGACCGTGCTATGTGGAAAAAACTTGGACGGTTTTAAATCGTGCGGGTTTTCCCGCATAAAAACCGCGAAGTGTGGAAGGAGCGAGATTTCTAAATGTTTGGCTACAACGTAGTTTCTGTGCTGGTTATATACGGTATATGTTAAGTTTATATACGGACTACTTTATTTTATTTCCAACAGTAGCGCTTTGGTATCTTCTATATTATTTACGTTCAATATAATTAGTGTAACATGTCCTTTTCGGATAATTATTACTTTTTAAACACTCAGTACTCAGTTAGCAGTTAGCCTATGCAGTAAAAATGTAGCAAGCCCAAAAATAACACAAGTTAAGGGACTCAATTTGGACTTTGTATCGAATGCGCGCCCAGATCTGGGCTCTATTTATTCCGAATTGCAGGCTAATGCATTCGCGATGCGCCAGAGTCTAATAGCCCGTCACTTCACCACTGTTATTAGATCATTTACGGCACGATAATTTGGCCAAGACGATCCTCGGGATTGTCAAATAACCCTGCCCTTTCCTCTCTATCTTTATGCTTTAGCTTATGGCTACTTTTGCGACGATAATATTCAACACATTTTTAACTCGTACATTTCTTATTACAATTATTGTGTTTATCTATCCCCTTTATATTCCTCTTTTCTTTGTTATGTTACAGACTTTCTATGTTAAATGTTTGTGAATTATATACAAATCAATTACAAACTATGAAGTTTTATAATCTTTCAAGTTGGTAGGTTTAATTAAAGTATTTTTGTGTGCTTATAAATTAATAATGAGTTACAAAACCTAAAAAAGTAGGTTTTTAACTTAAAACGCTGCAACTACAGGGTTAATTACTGGGGAAGAATATGTTACACACATAATACTGTATAATGTTCGATGAAATTTATATAAACAATTGATCCTCCTAGAGAATATTAGGATGGGAGAGAGATTTATGTAAAGATGTACACAAAAAATTAAAACTTGTGACAAACATGTTCAAGTAGCCAGACTTCCATAACGTTTTTTATAACTTATAATGCAATTCAGTGACTTCTAGCATGCTGTTATATTTTTAAGCCACACCTTTGTCTTGTTAAAAAGTAACAGTTCTGAAGTAAACAGATTAAAAGGCAACTCTTACAAATAATTTGACAAAACTCATACACAATATATTGTGATGAAAACTTACCAGCTGGTATGCAACAGTGAAATAAAACAAAAACAACAAAAAAAACTCAAAAAACCAAAAGGCTTCAGCCAATGATATAATTAGCAAGGATAAACAAAATGTTCCCCCACTATTTCTGGCCACTCCCACGAGGGATCTAGTTTTAATATAACGGGCTAGATATTTAACTTTTTCATGCACTTATAAATGTAAAAAATAATAAAAAACCCGAAAATATAAACATTTTACGTCTTACCTTTAGTAGAAAAAATCATTTTAAAAAATAAAAAAACTCGATATTACAATACATGTAGGCTTATCTCTTGATTGTTTTTTTTTCATGAATTCGCCTGGGTACCATTATCAAACTAATTTTATTATCATAAAGTAGTCGTATTTGAAACCGGGTGATCTCGTGTATAAGGTAATAATAAATTATGAGTATAATTATAGATGACAGGTCAATCAGTTGAAACACCCTTCATAATGTAATATGAGTCCTGTAATAGTTATTAAAGGTTCATGTTTTTTTTATGGCTTTACAGTCAGTAACCCAACTAACAACGATTACGACGATTAGAGCGACTTTACTCGCACATTCCTTCAGGATTGTTTACCATCAGCAGACCTAAAATGCCAAACCCAAAAACGTTGGCGTAGGTCTCTACGTAAAATTTGAAAATTACACTTCTCAACGAAAAATCTAAATATTGTTGTTCGAATTTATAGTCCATTACTTGATTTATTTTTATAACGTTGCTAATAAAATTTTGGCTTTTGCTTTTCATTCTATTATCACATGGCCAATTTCCGAGATATTAAAAACACAAAATTAACATTTAATCATATTTTTTCAACTCAACAGCCAAATATTAAGTATGAATGAAGTTTTTATGTACTTTTCAAAGATTATAATACTAACACTTTGCCATCTAAAAACTACCCACTATCTTCCAAGAGGAATGTAGATTCAAGGGGAATTCTATTCGAGTGGGTACGTAGAGTAACATTGTTGCCAACCAATAAAGAATAAATTCTCTCAGCTGTGGCCGCTAATGGCTATTATATCTACACAAATTTATTCGCATGGTTCAATTTGCTGGAAGACGACTAGCCAAATGAGCTGCGGCAATAAAACCTGATGGCAGTGAAAATCCCGTCCAGCGCGCCATACCACACGGACTAGAGTGTTCTGGCTTATTTATACCTTAGCCTACCGATTATCCCCGGGGTTATCCCCGGCTAACCGAGACTTCGCGTTAACCGAACCATACTCATCAACGACAAAACGACAAATATTACGTCCTAAATATAGCAGATCAATTAGGAAAGAATTTAACATCATGGTTTAATAATAAACGCAATAATTGTAAAATTTGTATTTGATGTATTCAAGGTGCTAGGAAATTACCTAAACGATCCTGAAAAAGAATGCACTGTAGCGTAACTAGATAATATCGTAACTTAAACCTATCAAATTTCAAGAAAGTATTTTGGTTCGATTTGCAACAACTTCTTCCCAATAACAATAAAGTGGACATTCCCAACAGCACTGCCATAATTTTTTGTGGCGCTGTTATTACTGTATTTCTTTTTTTAAATGGTTAGTTTTTACTTTCTTTTAATTGTGACATAGTCTATCTGGTTTGGTCCTGGCTACGACAAAGAGTTAAAAAATCTTTTAACAAATTACTATGTGAATATTAATATGGCCAAATAATCATAACCCCGTATGGCATCATAAAACCCCCTTGAGTTTTGTCTAAGTTCAGAATGTCCCCATTGCAAATTACATGTTCAGGAAACGTACATCCCTAAGAGACAAAATTATTGAGAGCTTTCCCAATTGTCTAGTATACGCAACCAAAATTAAAAATTATGGCCCAGCAAGGAGAAACTCTGCAAAATGATTATGTAATAATTCGTATTTTATTCGTTCTAGCATTTTCTAGTATTTTCTATATTACTTACTTATATCCTACATAAACTCTGTGAATAGCCATTTGTAAATTCACATTATAAGCTATGCATTCTGCGTTTGCATAACCACAAACTTTTGGCCTTCAATGAAAATAATCCTTAACACAAAATATTCTTCAATTCTCTCTGTCACCAATGATTTTTAATAAACATATAAAGCACTAAAACAATCAAAGTTGTCAAACTTTTTTAATCTATAGACTTCAAAAGGTACAACTGCATTATTCTCTGAGTAATATAACTTTCAAAGATTATATGATTTTATAAAATTTCCATGCTCTGGGTCTCAAATAGTAGCTCAAAAGGGTCTTATCTTAAAATTAAAATGCTAAAGATACGGCAGGATGAGTATTTTGACCAGATACCTATTTCACCATTCAATTTTTAATACCACAATTTTTATACTTCGTAAATAAATACAAAAAAATTGCTATGAAACACCGAACAATATCAAATAGCACTTCACTACATTTTAACTGTTTTCTTTACGTATTAAATTCTTTATAGACAGGAACATTTGTCTGGCCAAATGGTAAATTAAACTAAATAAAATAAAAAATTCAAGTCTTACTTTTAAGAACCTTTTCTTAAAATAATAAATGCATGACAATTAATTTTCCTCCATGTTTCATTCATTTACAACCATAACGTTGGTCTAATAAAACAAATAACGCTAATTTAAACATTTGTAAAAACGTTTTCTGACAACGAAGGCATTCCGGTCACCCTCTTTAATGCCGTCCCATTAATTCAATTTATATCCAGAAATGACGCATGCGTAGAGGGGCCAGAGACCAATTATCCAACCGGCTCGCCGGCAGCTGTGAGCTGGCTCATCAACAGCAATGTACTGTAGATGAACCACCGCACCGGCTCGCCACACCAAGGCATTGTTGTGCCTGTTCTAGTTACCTCACTTGACACTCTAGACGCTTTAAATCCAACGACAATCAGCATTGTTCAACATGGATTTCCTTGTACAAGAGTAAAGTTCATTCTGATGTACAATATACTTTAAATTCATATCCTAACGAACGTAACTGCTAAGACAATTAAGTATGAAGGCATGGTATAATTGAAAACAACCCGTAGAAAATAGCAAATGAAGGGGATAGATGTGTGATATAAACAACCTCAACTACCTGGCCTGTCTCTATAAAATGTGTGAGTTTTTTAACTTGTCAGATAAGCGTGGTAAAATAATCCTTCGAATTTCCTTCAACTCAACGCCATTGCTCTTACATGGTTTTGAAGATACAATTTTACTTTTTTCTACAAATGTTTTTTCTTCTTGTACAATCTTTTTTTTTACAAAAGAAGTACAAATACCTCAGTTACCAGTTTTAATGTGGTCTTAGAATCAGTTCTTGTTGGCAAAAAAGAGTTTTTCAGGTATTTACAGGCTAAATGTTGGCCAGGAAGCAATAACACTGAGTATTTTCAATAGTTGATTAGAATTGACAGTTATTCGTCGAAATTCAAGGTAAACCGCTGAACTGGAGGCAATAACGTGGTATTTTGGTAAGTAAATCAAAAGTTACACTTTTACCATCAACATTACTGCCCAAGCGGTTAGCTGGAGAAAAAATATTGAACATTTTGATAATGGAATTACAAAATTACAGTTCCATTGCCAATATTACAGGCGAAACTAGTGTCTGGATGCAATAAAAGAGTATTTTGATTAGGAAATAACAAGTTTCAGTTGTATCACCAAATTCACAAGCTGAACAGCTAGTCTGGAGGCAATAACGTGGAGAATTTCGACTAGGAAATCAGTAGCTAAAGTTTTATCGAGAAAATTACAGGTTTAAACTGCTGGTCTGGTGGCAATAACATGGATATTTTTATTGGGACTGGTTCGCTAAACTCGATGTTCTCCGAAAGGCCAGTAGAGTGCGCGGTCGGCGCGGCGGCGGCTTCTTGATGGAGAGCAGATGTCACCCACACACGTGCACACACACGCCACACACACACGCACACGCTCGAGTTCGCTCTCAGGTGGGGCTCACGTGGTCTGGCTTATTATTATCATATCGTTTTACCTTTCTAGCTAAATGGAAAACAGCTTTATATCACCGTGCAGACCTCTTTGAACTACTTAGTAGATACCTTTATTTAGAGGCTTGAAATTATGTTAAGAAGTAAGATAATTTACAATAGCGATGAGTTTCTTTTACAATTATCTCTTGCACACAGCACTGAACAAATTTGTACAGGGTAACTATCCCAAACATTGCAAAAATAACGTTATTATGACTGCTAATTTTAAATTAAAACTCCAAAAATCCAATAAATTTGTTTAATTTTAGGTTAGGCCTTTCGTTATCAAAGATAACATCTTCAGACCAATCTTTGTTATCTTTTGTTATCTTTGATAACGAAAGGCCTAACCTAAAATTAAACAAATTTATTGGATTTTTGGAGTTTTAATTTAAAATTAGCATATATTTCCAATAAGAAGAGCTTTCCGCAATGGTTATTATGACTGTTTTGAAACTTAGAATTTAGACTTTCTGACATTTCAAATCGCAAATGTGGGTAAATTTTTAAGATAGCATAATATTTAATCAGCATAAATATATGTGTTTTTAATTCAGGTGTAAAAGAGATATCCATTGTTATGAATTATGAAGAATGTAGTGTATTACTTTTATGAGTTGATGATTTATTATTTGATGTTGAAGGATCGACACTAAATCTGACAGTAAGATACCTTATATCTATGTACTTGTTTATGTCAGGAAGTGTCCTAGATTATATTTTCCAATAAGCCAACTCGTTTAAAAAAATGTGTGTAAAAAATATTAACTAATTTCTAACATTGAGGTGGCACACACTTCTTTACATTTTAATTTAGAGTGGCAGTTAAAATAATGAAAGTTTCAGATAAATGATAACTTTTTTCTAACGTGATATCGGACCTACAACATTGTTTTCTATACATATCCCCTTTACAATGGCAGCTTAACATTGAAAAATTCAAAAATATTGCAACAACTCTAGATTTTCGTGGATTTACGATGGAAGATCTCATAAAAAAAATAATATTTTGTTATGGTATTTCTGAGCTGCCATAAACCCAGTGTTAATTCACTGCACTTTTTTTACTTTACACTCGTCACAGTTTATATGATAAAAAGGCCTATATTACCTTTACAGTTATGAGTGAGTGGAAAACCTTGTGAAAAGCGAATGGCTTAAGCAAAAAGGTTTAAAACTAATAATTAGGTCCTGATTTGCAATCTTGATCTTCTCTTCCTTCAATCATAAAAATTAAACCAACAAAAAATACTACGAAAACGTTTACACTAATTAAAAATTTACTCGACAGGGATGAAATTATATAAAATAATCGCAAGTGTGACTCATGACAAAACGCATTGAAATTTCTCTCTCGCTCTCACTGACAAAAGTCTTGAGATTGTCTGCACAATTTTCTGATCAAATTAGCAGAGATAATTTTTGAGCAATTTAAAGTCATACCAGTCATTAACCTACAGGCAATGTTTAGCGCAAACTTTTTTTATCTTTCCATATCCAAAACTATTCGTCGCCCGTTCCATCGTAGCCTACCACCTAAGGCATTCAGAGACCTTACCATC
The DNA here is from genome assembly GCA_030545055.2 of Neoaliturus tenellus. Taxonomy (NCBI): domain Eukaryota; kingdom Metazoa; phylum Arthropoda; class Insecta; order Hemiptera; family Cicadellidae; genus Neoaliturus; species Neoaliturus tenellus. Next base: position 11,372,018 of record CM061535.1, read on the forward strand.
AAGTACTGATTTAAGCGATACATCACAGTTTTTTTTTCTTTTTTTTCAAGATTAATCATGTGATTTTCAATCTGTTAATCCTGCAATGTTTCTTAAACTATGAGCATATGCATAACGAATGGATCATTGCCAACTCCTTTGGATCAACTAGTACCGTACTATGAGTTTCAAGGATGTAAAGTAAATGGACTTCATCTTCTGAAGGAAGGAGTCTAACACAACACGTTTAAGTGTATTGTTTAACATGTTTAGAGCCAATATTTTAGCTATGGATCCAGAGGTATCTGTTGCCCTTGCAGCAGCCCGGTAACCAGTTTGTTGGTGGAAGCGACCCGTCGCGTTGCGTCGGCCCATCCCATCCACTCATTGGTCGGTTACCTGGGCCGCCATGTTGTGACGTCACCTCAGCCAAATTATTGTTTCCTGTCCGTTCCACCCACGGCCCACCGTTCCGCCGTCCCGCCGCGCCGTCCAGCTGTGCCGGAGTTCCACCTCTCCTGTGGCCCCACCGCCGCGCCCATGGAAGGGCTCCACCTTAAAGACTGTGTAATCGTAATCCACCTCTCCACTCACTAAGGTCCTATCCTTCACATGAAATGCAATTACGAAGTGTTTTTCATTCGTCGGATATTTCTCCAGCATACACTCTCAATATTTCGTAAAGTAAACCATTTAAACTTAAAAATAACTCTCACTTATACGACTTGTACTTTAACTATACAATGCTTCAAAAATTCCATTTGTATTTTTCGATGATGTGTCATCGCAATGTAATCAAACTATTCATTTATTTTGAGTGTATCTACGCCAGTGGAATTTTTAACGTTTTGACGGGAAACGGTCCAAACCCCAGTCTTGTTAGGGGTCGTCCATAAATTACGTCATCTGAAAATAGGGGGGAGGGTCCAGTTTGAAAACGACGGTAAGGTGAAGTGCAAGGGGGGGGGGTCGGCTTTGATATGACGTCATTTTAAATATGATGTTTTATATCAAATTTTAACAGTAAAACAATGATAAATTCTAACACAACTCAAATATTATAAAAGAATTATCTGTAAAATACATTAGACTATTTTAAAGTAACTTTACATGTAACTTGGAATTGACTAAAAACTAGGCGTTGTTTTATAGTTTTTTATTTTTTTTTTTATTTTTTTTTTATTATTGAGAAAGTCATTTTGGCTTTATTTCTGAAGGTAAATTCAGATTTGATTGGTCATTTTTTTAGTTTATCATGTAGCGTTTATTTTTACTTAAAACGGAGGTTTGTTAAAAATAACGTCATTTTTCTGAGAGGGGGGGGGGGGGTCAGACAAATTATGATGCTAGAATGATTTTAGGGAGGGGGGGTCCAAAAAAGCCAAAAAGCGATGACGTAATTTATGGACGGCCCCTTACTATCTAACATCGACCAGTTGTAAGAAAGCATCACTAATTAATAGCCCAATGACAAATGGCAACTGGGTCCGGAATCGAACCTTTAAAAAGCTACTAACTTTTCTCAGGATCGAACCGGCAACCTTTGGGTTCAGTGGCGAGCACTATAACCACTCAGCTACCCAGCCAGTTACCTAATTAATAACAGTTAAGTTATTGTTGCCTTTCACTTCATATTAGCCAAAATTAATTCTAGGTAACCAAAGCATAGTGTCCGTGGTATACACGTTAAATCTTCACTTCTAAAAGGTTATTTATTTATTAACGGATAAACCTTTTTTTAACAAATACGACATGCAATAAATTAACAACCATTTATTATAATGTACAGAACAGAACAGCCACAGAATCAAAAGTCTCATTACGATACAGGTGGTTGACAAGAACATGCAAAAAACTTAACTCACTCAAATACTAAACAAAATACAGTATTTATAAAATAATTAACAGTTAATACATCACAAATGATTAACTACATTATTCCATTTAAATTTCAATAAATTAAAATTTCCTTTAAATTTCTGTAAATATGTTGATTGCCGTTGATAAATAAATAAATAAAATATATTCAATAGTTGGCAATCTGCGATTTATGAAAAGCCCATATGCAAAAATACCTAGATGACTCTAATGCCTACAATGTGCAATTATTTACATGCATTATGCAAGACCGTGCAAATGCTTCAGGTGATTGGTCCTTAAAAGTGCATCAATCAAAGAAAGTAACTGGACAGTTAAGAGTCATCTTCACCCCTAGGCCAGTAGCCCATTGTTGTTCAGTCGGCTCTGTTAACCATACGGCTTTTAATGCAAAACATGGTATTTTATTAACCTGTTTCGGACGCCGTTTTTCAACCGATTTTCTTTAAACTTGGTAAGTGTTTAGTTGAATAGTTATATTAGGTTCCCCATACCTCAAAATTTTGAAAATTAACAAGTATTACTCTCTGTGACGTCGCAAAGTAACTCGATTTTCCTTAGTAATATTTCAAATTTAGTAAAATTTTCAAAAATTCAAGGTATAAGGGACCTAATATAACTATTCAACTAAACACTTACCAAGTTTAGAGTAAAATCGGTTGAAAACCGGCTTCCGAAACAGGGGAATCAAATACCATGTTTTGCATTAAAAGCCGTATAGTTAACATTGCCGACTGCGCAACAATGGGCTACTGGCCCAGGGGTGAAGATAACTCTTAAACGATTTACATCAAAACATGTACAAATATCCACAATAATTAATAATGATTGATAAAAACATGCAAAATGTTAATGACCCTGCATTAGTTGGTTGCAATGTGCAATTATATGCAATCAAATACTTGTAAAAATCGTAAACATTCCTTGAAATAAACCGACACATGACAATGTAAAATACGGTAATGCAAAAAAGTGAAAAACTTAAATAACATTAATGCAAAGTTAAATACATAACAATATGCGAAACAAAGAAAATTCGTGAGCAGTGATTTGGAGCAAAAGGCATTCTGTTTCAAATTGGCAAAGGAACAAAAATAAAATGCAAAAAGACCTTGAATGAATTTGTGCAAAAAAATCTGAGAGGCAGAACATAGAAATTTCTGGTTACCGAGAAAGTAATTAAAGTGACTTTAATCTAATAGTAGCCTAAACCAAAACACTTGTTTTGTCGGTCATTCCTGTAGATCAAACATTTAAAGATTTGATTAATTATTTCAATGATTCTTTTAATTGTTATATGTGGCTTTTGCTCTTCTTGTTGTAGTACCGTATTGTTATTACTGCAAATGCTAATAGTTGCTGTATGTGTGTTTGTACTTTCAATTCAATCTGTTATTAGAATATATTATGTTTACTTCGTTAATTCATAGTTAGCAAATCACTTAGTTAAATTTTAATAATTAGTTTATAAATATACGTATTTAGTAAAATTTATCCTAAATTTAAAACAAAATATTAAAGAACTCATACTGAGTTAGTATTTAAATATTAGCCTTTAAGTTTTTCATGACACTGTAACTTACAGCATTTTAGCTAAAATGGTTTAATTCAGCACTGCTCTGTAAATCGCCATCGCTTGCAATGACAAATGGATTCGAATTGTTTATGTGTAGTTTAAGATAAAAATAATAATATTATTAGATTGCTAGGATAATTTTTTACATGAAATATGCTTCCCTTTTTTAGACTTTTGAAACCATCTTTTAAATATTTCTTTTTGCTAAATGTACAAGGAATATTTACTTCCTTTCTAAAATGTTATTTTTGGCAGGTATTAGGCTTTATTGTAAAACAACTAAAAGTATCATCATCGCTATAATAAAATGTAATCATTTTACAGTAATTGGCATTACAATAGCCGACGAATGTTTATTGGGAGCCCTGCTTTTATACACTACATAAAGATTTTTTCAAATACTTAATGATGCATAAATACAATTAAAAGGTAAAATAGTTTAGTTCCCAGTGCCTTTTTATAATTTAATTCGCTATCTGGCTATTTCTAATAGCCCATAAAAAGAAGCTCAATTGAAGTCATTATATTTAATTTTGTAATTATTTTTTATAGTAAAATTGGATTTTTTAAAATTTTTCCTAATTTGGGGGGGGGGGGCAACTGCCACCCTTGCACCCACCAAATGACGCCTATGATAATTGATTTATAATACAGAAAAATGTGGATTGTAAATTATTATTTTATTGTAAACTGACTATTATAGTTCAGGGTTCAAAAGCGTTTAAGTAAGTATAATAGTGTTTAATAATTGAAATTAAAATGCCGGGTTTTTAACTTTAGAATCTGGTAATCCAACAAGAATAATCTATGGACAATGTCTTACTAAAAATTGTGTACTAAAAGTTTGTAATTAATTGTACACACTCAAATCAACTTACCGGTACTCTAAAATCTAACACTTTTTTCTTTTATGCCTTTCCTTCTAAGAAATTACCAAATCATATGTCTTATCAACTATATTGCGATAACTTACACCTAAGTTACTGTATGGCATTCCTGATAAAAGCAATTCCACAATATCGTAGCCTAATACGGTGAAGTAAGTATTTTTTTTTTTTTTTTTTTTTTTTTTTTTTTTTTTACATTTAACATGTGCATTCTATGATTCTTAACTCTGTGCAGTATTGAGTTTTTATTAATTGTAAAATGTATTGTTTGTTCGATATTATTTGTTGTACAACAAAGTAAATAATATAAGTTTAGAAAGTACTGCTTCGCTGGCCCGTGTCGTGCTTTAGTATTCCAGTGCAATTTAATGTGTACTCATTGTGTTCATTAAAAATACCATTATTGTAATTTCTCTCAGTGTGAGAGAAATTACAATAATGAACCCCTCACCGATTGTATTGCAATAATATTTTGCTCTGTCATTCAGTGTGGCTTGTCAGCGTTCGCTAAATGTGGACCGAAATATTTAATTTTTTAAAATACAAAATTATAGAAATTATGGCTTAAAAATTCAGTGTCTACCTACAGTTCTTGCTAACGTTATTTGGGCTAATAATAATTGGGATTTGGGCCGTTAACAATCGGGGTACAGGCCTTAAAATGTTACCCCTCAGCACTAACGAAAAAAATATGATAATAACCTTATGTTTGTCCATATAAATTTCAAATTTAATACCGGCACTAAATTTATTTTCACGTAAACTATTGTTTAAATATTACGTCCAAAACTAAGATTAATGTCTTAATGGCGAAACTGTTTTAAATATTTCGAGGAATAAAACCTAAAATGTGTGACCATTGTGACAATTATGCTAAAAAATTACCAAAAGGCTCAATTATAAATGCCATAGAACGTATACCAAAGTATCAGACCTCGTTGACATTTTAGCAAATCACTTTTAGTAGGTACTGTAATTACAGTTCATTTATTCAGTCGTTATCTGGGTTTTCTTATGACTAAATGTGGTTCCGTTTTCGACTTTCTGTTCATTTCAAATCTTTGTATATTTCGGATGGTTTTGAAAAGTTTCAAATAGCAATGAAAAAATAATCGAAATAAGTTAAATGTGAACGAAATTAAATTTTTTCACGTATCAATTTTTGTTATTCTACGTTAAACTACTTTGAAATGCGGCATTTAAATTTTAAAAAAAGTTTGAGGACACTATTGTAATCGAAGCGTAACTTTATCCCTATTTATATATTTAAATTTTGCTGAAGAGTTGTTCCCACCGTTACGAAATTATGAAGGAAAAATTACTGCACAGTGATATTAAATCAGGACGAATCCGGAATCAAATTGGCAGCTGGGACCAGGACGGCAAGACGTGTGTGAGGGGTCAGACACACAAAGGAATTCACCCCCCCTCCCCCCCCCCCAAGACAGGTGAGGCTGGTTGCCCCTGGTTACGGGTTAACACCTCGTAAACACAAGCACTTGTAAAACGTTCTGCCTGCAAACTTTCTTTCCTCATATCTGAATGCCGTCATTTCTAATCGTCATCATATTTCACTTTTTATAACTTTTAATTTATTCGAGTTCCAAGTGCGAATAAAGTTCTGTATTTATTTGGCACTCTTAGGTAATCTGGATACAATTGTATGGTGGATAATTTTGTACTTTTTACTTTAGAAACATTTTTGCTTTCGATAATTGAAGATGAATTGTAAAAAATTCTGATTACGAGGGGCGTTCAATAGAGACAAATTCGTCTAGAGAAAAATTGTTTCCACTCTTTTGTGGCCGGCCCAATTCAAAACACAAAGCAGGAAAAGTTAATTTGGCAATGTTATTGTTAGGAGAAGATCCAGTTTTCTGTGATTATCTCCAAGGGCAGTGTACACTAAACAAGCAAACTCCTCAGATTTATTCGCTTTTAAAAGGTGGCCCAGTCATGAGACACATCGTAGTCATGAGACACAGGAGAGGCGTGGAGAGAGGTCTCACAGGAGAGGCGTGATTCGCCAGCAAGGCAACCCACGTCCTCTTGTTGCTCAACTAATCCATGAAACCTTCGGCAAAGTACAGTATCTGGATTCCCTTTGGCGATTCCCATTGGTGTGGTTCACTGATGGAAGCGTTACACGGAAAAAGGTTGAAGGAAAGAAAGATTTGGGTATATTTTGGGGTCAAGGGAATTATTTTGAAAAAAGCAATAGTATTGTTTTGTACAATTAGGGTAAACTTTTTTTCTCTAGACCGTTTTGTGTCTTTAATTAAGTTACCCTTGTAAACTCGTCTTACAAAAAATAGAAAACATACTACTGTACTTTAGTTGGAGGGCCTAAACATGGTTATTTGTATAATTTGTTTCCGTTTCTTTGTTAAGCAATATTCCCGGAGTTTGTTTGTTACCCACTTTATCGAAATCATTGCAAATTCTGTTGTAATAATTGGAACCTTCCCGAAAATTTGCTGGGGTATGAAAATAAAATCTTGTTTATATAAAATTTGTACAATGGCTTTAATCTGTGATTTCTTTTTATACAGTTAAAAACCACAAAATAAAAGAACAATTGTTATATTTTAAGGTGGCTGATATAAACTTCATGTTTAAGAGTCATCTTCACCTCTGGGTCAGTAGCCCATTGTTGCGCAGTCGGCAATGTTAATCATACGGCTTTTAATGCAAAACATAGTATTTGATTCCCCTGTTTCGGACGCCGTTTTTCAACAGATTTTCTTCAAACTTGGTAAGTGTTTAGTCGAATAGTTATATTAGGCCCCCCATACCTCGAAATTTTGAAAGTTTTACTAAATTTTGAAATATTACTAAGGAAAATCAAGTTACTTTGCGACGTCACAGACAGTAATATTTGTTAATTTTTCAAAATTTCAAGGTATGAGAGACCTAATATAACTATTCAACTAAACACTTACCAAGTTTAAAAAAATCGGTTGAAAAATACTATGTTTTGCATTAAAAGCCGTATGGTTAACATTGCCGACTGTGCAACAATGGGCTACTGGCCCAGGGGTGAAGATGACTCTTAAGCTCTTTGTGTTCACGTGTTGAGGATGTGAGGAACAGGACTTGATCAGTTGTTTCGACGTCATAGTGAAGGCCACTTGTAAATCTACTACAAAGGTTCATTTAATAAAACATTTGAAGATCTATCATACCGAGGCCATGATGCCGTTTTGAGTCGCGTTCCAGGAAACACTATCAGTGAAATTTGATACGAGAGTACATATTCTAATTCCGCAACTAAAATTCACAAAACCAAACTGCGCATTCTAAACGAAGCGCGTCATTCGATTTCACTGTAAAACGAAGATTCTAATAATAAAGTGCGCAGCCTCCTAGTTGGTGTTGGTGTCGGTCGGTGACGCGCCATTTCCGACGGATGATGGTAAAAGGTGGGATGAAGAGAGGTGAACGGCGAACGTGCCAATAATAAACGGTTCTTGACCGTGCTCCAACCCATTTGTGATATCCTGTCAAAATATATCAGCCAAAACACAATTAACCTCAATTTTTGGGTTGTCATGTCATTGCTGGCTTGGCCGCTCCTCGGCCGTCTCCATTGTATCCGAAATTGTTGTCATGAATTTGATTCTTGTTAGTGTCTGTTGACCAGCTGGTTTTTTGTCATGAATTTTTATGACCGGTGACTTGATTCTGTGACGGTATTACTTTATTTATTTCAAGATTCCAATCTGAGATGTTTCATTGTGTATTTTAAATACATGGGCGATTGTAATCGGTTTTACACTGTTTAAAATGGAATTTTCTAGTAGTATAAGTGTAGGCTAATGTAAAGAGTTACAGTAAATATAAATTCTGCTGAATGTGGACATACTAGTTAAATTAATGAATTTTCATTCGAATGATGGCCTACATGATGCTTAACAAAATATTCAAATATTATTAAATTTATTTTCAGCTGATTTTATGGCGACGGAAATTATTACGGTAATTTATTCCAAAAATCAATATTTTACTTTATTATAGGTACAATACGTTAATATTATGTTTAGATTAAACTTACTACAGATTCTTGAATTTTTCAAAATGAACACATGGCAATTAAATAAATATAATATCAATAAATGGATTTTAAGGTGGTATACGTTTGAATTAAAGTTTATGAAAAACTCATAAATAAATATATCAAAGCGTGGTTACATTTTCTGAATATCGTATTCAAGAAACGTTTTTCATTGTTATTATAAATATATATCTATAAAAGAGGAAGTATGCATGTTGCCTTTGGACTTTAAAACCGCTAGACAGATTGTAATGAAACTTTCAGGCATTGTTAAGCATTATTCAATAATGGTTTGTGTGAAGTTTGGTGCAAATCTGTCCAAAGAGCTCTGACCCAGAGGACATACAATAGTTTGTAAAAATCTGAAAATCTCTATTTTATCTATTTTTATTGGTTGCCAAGAAAAAAAAACACAATGGAAAATTCTAATTTTAGGTATTCAGCGATTTCTTATATATATAAGGTGAGCGTGACAGCGAGTGAGCGTAGCGAACGAGCTTAATTACCTATAAAATAAATCCAATCGTGGGCGAAGCCGTGATAGGAAACAGCTAGTTAAAGATAAAATTTCGAATGATCGAGAAGGATTTCAGTTGCAACTATACTTTTACAGTTAGGTAAGCTGCATCATGTACTTTTACATATAACAACCCACTCTTGCCTTTGAAGCCCCATAATCTGCAGGCCAATTTTGGTTATGAGCAGGCGGGGTGCCGTAAACTTAGTACAAAACATGTGTGGTTTCAAAACTTGTTCCCCCACAAAAAATAACTACAAAAATTGCCTAACTTTTTAATTTAACATACTTCACTATTTTCATCAATCAAACGTGATTAACTTTATTATTTTAACAATAACGTACGAGTTTAAAGAGTACATAGCTCAGATTTTAACGGTAAGTGGTCGTAGAGCCACATTTAGTTGAATTCATAACTCCGCAATACGTAAATTCTTCCATCTACCGCACTGCTTTATGGCGGTTGTTTCCAGTTTACACAAATGTTACGTTGACTTATTGCACATTATCCATGAAATCTAACGTGGTTACAGTATTATTTATCCTGAAATATCTAACAATTAACAATATATGTTTATCAGCCTTGAAACATAAATTTACCAGAAAATTATATTCTTGATCCCTTTTAAATTTACAACTAATTTATGACAGTGGGGCTTAAAAAGTGTGACACACCGCATTCTACAATCCATCCAGTATTTTGAACGAGTCTATCTTCAACTATAAAAAGTTTTCATGAATATATGATGATGGGGCCTACGCGTCACACGAGATTTGATCCACTCGTTATAGTTCTGAATTGGTTTTAGGTCTTCTAGAAAAAATCACTGCAACATTACTATATACCGACAGATACGTGCGCACAATAAACGAACGGAATATACGATGAAGCGAACTATCTTGTTAAGAGTCATCTTCACCCCTGGGCCAGTAGCCCATTGTTGCGCAGTCGGCAATGTTAACCACACGGTTTTTAATGCAAAACATGGTATTTTATTCCCTTGTTTCGGACACAGTTTTTCTTGAAACTTGGTAAGTGTTTAGTTGAATAGTTATATTAGGCCCCTCATCCCTCAAAATTTTGAAAATTTCACTAAATTTTGAAATATTACTAAGGAAAATCGAGGTACTTTGCGACGTCACAGAACGTAATATTTGTTAAATTTTCTAAATTTCGAGGTATGAGGGACTTAATATAACTATTCAACTAAACACTTACCAAGTTTAAAGAAAATCTGTTGAAAAACGACGTCCGAAACAGGGGAATACAATACCATGTTTTGTATTAAAAGCCGTATGATTAACATTGCCGACTCCGCAACAATGGGCTACTGGCCCAGGGGTGAAGATGCCTCTCAAGTCTGACATTTACCTGTCAATGCACGTTTCTTAAAATATTGCCATTTAGGAATTACTAAATTTGACTGACTAGTATTTACATGTTATAGTCAGTGATTATATTTTATGTAATCTATGACCACGCTTTCCTAACACTGCATGAATAACTTAACGATTAGTAAGACCGCTACAAACACGCACAGTTTGATAAGACCCATGAGCCGGGTCACTACTTCTATGAAACCGTTAGATTAATTTTTCATAAAGGTATTGTTTTGTTTTAGGCTAACTTAATAATGATAAATATAAACTGTTTAATTTCCTTGAAGTTTAATTCTATATAATAGTAATGTTCTTCTTACTTTTGGCATTATCACAATTAACTGCTAACTGAGTACTCAATTATCGACTAATTATCGACTACTCTATGTTATTGTTTTATAATTTATTTTCTAATGCAAGTGCACACGATTGTTATTTAGTTATTTACTTTTGTTTGAAATTTGTAATGAAATAAAGAATTACAGTAAACTGGTTCATATATCTTATACATTTTTGTTGTCACTGCATTTTTTCGTTGCAGTTGGAATGTTTTGTCTGATCCCTACAGAGGAAGATTCATTAGCAAGTCTTTTCGTGGGTTGATGAGCATGGTGGGCTTTGAGATGAAGAGATACCTTAGTTTTTTTTGCAGTTTTTTTCTATTTTTTTTCTATTTCTTTGATTTATTGTTTTGTTATATCATTGTTGAGTTTTCATAGTCCATCCTGTTAGGTTAAACTTAAAGCATTTTTGTTTTTGCTGTATCTATTATGCACTTTAGTAAGCACCATGCACACTCTTGGCATGTGGCTTGTTTTTTGCATGTAATAAGTTGTATTTTTGATTACTTTTTGTCTTCAAATAGTTTTGTATGCGCAAGTTAGCATATAGCACGTAGCATCCATTATAATTGTGATTTAATTGTTACATCGTTCTGATCTTGACTTTGATGGTGTATTTTTGTGTTTCATGTGAGTGGCATAGTACCTGAAACTGAATCAACGCTAGTCCAGAAGTAGTAATTATTGCATGTAAGCGGTTTTGAAAGAATTGTGTATCATTATTGTGTATACTTTAATGTAAACATTTTTGTATACTGGTGATAACCATATGTATGAATTAATAAATAAATAAATACATTTTAATTTTTATTTCAGCTTAGGAGAGCTAGGTACTGCCAAAACTTTATCTAATGCCTCTGACTCCAGAACCGCGTGTTGGCCGCGGTCGTCGCAGAGGTGAGGCCCAGGATGTGACGTCATGGGTTATTGAGTGACCACTTAAGCCGCATTATAGGAGGTGAGTGACGCCCCCCACACCTTGGGTAGCCCGCGCTCCCCCCCCCCCCCCCCAGTGGTACCAACTACCAACCTCCCGCCGCGCCGGTATAGGTATACTATCGGGGGTGCCACAAACTGATCGGAAGCTATGCACTTTTTTACCATGTTTGAACAAAAACCTTACATATTTCTCAAGGTTTCTGTGAATGTTTGCTTGGGTGTTTTGATGTAATATATAGTATTAATGTAATTAAAAATCTATACGTAGGCCTACATTCTGTTACAAGAATACAAAAATTTCCGAAATATTTTTATGATAGCTGTGTTTTGAAGCTATTTTACAAACTGAGTAATTAGGCTATCATATATAGTTTTGATAAACAATTGGGCCTATACTTAACATTTTAAAAAAATCACAAAATACAATTTTTTTCTATGGAAATAATGTTAGTGTTTGTTCGTTGTTTTTAACTATTTGGAAGTAAGAAATGCGCTTGTTAAAAAAAAAAAAAAAAAAAAAACATTGGTTTTGGGAAAATTTGTAAAAATATTCAATCTGTTGTAACGGGAGTAGGTACCCATCACTAAAACTATCAAATACATAATGATTACGCTTGAACGTATGCGTTTATATCATAAACTTTAGTTTTGAAAACGATAATTTTTTGTTTTAATGTATTTCAATTTATAATCAATTCGCATGCTCATAGAAACTTCGTCTGCCTTAATTAATCTGAATCTTAATAAACCTAAAAATACAATAACCCCCTATATAATATGTGTAAAATAATTTTATACCCTAAACTTTCTTACAGTATTTCATGAAGTTTGACCAATTCAGGCTGCTCGCGTTTTTGCACGTTGGCGGCGATTTCACCGCTCACCGCTCGTGAGCGGAAAGGATAAAGTGACAGCAAGTAGGCTAAGGGCCGAATCGATGGCACTATAACATTCTCATTAGCTGGCACTTTTCGAGTAATCTCCCCCCCCCCCCGGGCACTACTAGGGTAAACAACAAACGCCTGTCTTCCGATATCTCCCCTCATCCTCGGACCAGGCGCTGCGCCCCCTCCCCCCCCCCCCCAAGCCCACCCCACGTGTGCTAACGGCTGGCCGACAAACGTGCTTCCAGATAGAATCTTTTTGATTAAAAAATTTCACCACAAAAGATCATTTATTAGATTTTATTGAATCTATCACTCATGAAAAAAAAACATAGGCCTACAGTATAGCGAATAGTTAATTGCCCCAATAATTTTCGACAATACTCAACTTTATTTTTTAGATTTAAAATATTTTTATTTATTTTTTATTTTTACATATATTATATTATCAAACGAAAATTCCAATAACATAATATCTTAGGGTCGACTGAGAGTGTACGTAAAATTAAGATAATAAATCGTGGCTTTAAAAAAATTTTGATATTTTAGTACAGGAGAGTGTACGTAAAATTAAGATAAGAAATTGTAGCTTTATAATATAATTTAATATTTTTAGTGCAGTACTGGGTATTGATACGTATTCCAAATATCTAAACCCGATCCTCTACACCGTGGCCATTCTCCTTTTCCCGATTGACACAGTGTAGGGCCTATCCAATACATGTTATTTTTAATTAATTTTTTATTGCTTTGTTTTTTATCATTAATGATTTCACTTTATGATTTCCTTTTGTACACTACATTAAAATAAAGAGCACTTATACCCTACGTTTCTGAAACCATTCGGATAGATGAAATTGAAAAAGAATTCTAATTTTAGTTATAGGCCTATATAGGTAGGCCTAGAGTTATTGTAAATTTTATGAAATAACTCAACTGTTACGCAACGACTAAGGTTGTGTCTTAGAACTTTACACAAGTAATTTTTTTAATACTAATAATTTTAGGTCTTCGTCAATAAAACACTAACCACAATCTCGACTTTAAACAAACGGTATAGCAACTAGCAAAATTATATTTTAACTATCAGAATGTATAGAGAGAGGCCTACACAAAAATAGGCTAATCTCAAACAAAAAATTCTTAATACATCGGGTTTATGTCAATCTGTTCTATGTAGCCTACCATATAGGCTACATGTCAATTGAAATGTAATATATATTTTTTTTGTTATGATGTTAATAGTTGTTTTAGTTTTTAATTCAACAAAAACTTTACCCAATTGTTGAAGTCTATAAGCACCGTTCTCGTAGTGTTTCGTTCAGTTGTCGAATAGCTTTCAAGCTCAGGTGTCGTAGTTTAGTTTTTAAGCTCAAACTAAGTAGTTTTTAGCACGATTGTGTTGGTACGATTGTCACCAGCTTATTATCGGTTAGCAAGTATTAAAACTTATTGATTACTGTTATGGCTCTTTGAACTTTCATGCAAAATAAACTTATATAAAACACGCAATTTAAAGAAACCTTCAGAATGACTTTTAAATTGTTTAAACACAGATAGGCCTAGCTTGTACGTTTATTGATTCAGATAGGTTATAAATAACATACTTAAATGGAGTTAAAGTTTATATAAATAATTGTTAAAAGCCTATTAAATAAGTTTATGGTAAACAAAATTGTCTATTAAAAAATCAAGGCACGGTTTTGCTCTTCTAAGGTGTGTTGGTAAGTTTTAAACACTATGATATATAAAAGCATAATTTTACAAAAGGCAGAACGTTTTGTACTTGGTCATATAACATGTTAAATATTATTCCATTATTATTGTACTGGTTATCAAATTAAAAATATGATTTCGTATTATTCCTTGGTAAACCATTGTATAGAGAGGGATGACATGTCGTTAATATATTGACCCTCTTCACATTTAAGTGTCGCAAGACGTTTAAATGTTCTTTACGATGTTAACAATTTTTTCCGTAAAATGTTCTTATGGAAGCAAACAAAAATTTTTATGATTGAATTAATCGTTAAAAATCTCTATGTTGTAACAAAAAATTATGATAGTACTGAACAACATCGTGATACAACTGATAATCACTGTTTATGTATAAGCAAAAATTATACAGTACAACAACAGACAAATTAATGATTGTCATAAAATAAATTTCTAGGATGAAAATGCTGACCTCCCTCAACGCTCAATCGTAAGTTATATGCTGAGGGACATCCTGCTCAGAGATCGTTGTGCCAGAGCCCCGACCGCCAAGGGTGCCATGTGCCCGCCGCGCCGCCCCGCCATCTTGAACATGTGTTCATGTTTCGTTCACTCCGCTCGATTATTGATCATCGTTTCCTGCTGTCCCCGTTCCGTCCTACTCCCTGTTTACACTTGCGTTTCATTGTAGTCGTGTCGTTTTTAACTACAGTTCCCTCCCCACTCCACACTCTACGAGCGGTCCTGCCCTACCTTTTGTCCTTGGGAGCGTGTGGGAGGAGAAACCCCGTTTGGCCGAAGTAAAATTAGCTGCGTCAGAGCGTTCCTTGGATGAGACTCTTCGTAAGGTTCAAAACGTAAACCTAATTTTGATTTGTGGAGTCTAAACGTCAAGGGGTACAACAAAAATTACTTTTGAGGAAATATGTGTTATTAGCAACCTATCTGTTAAGTAAAATTTGTAACTTTGGTATGTATACGTCGGCTCTGAAGCTCCTCATTCTATGTTAGGGTACCACTTAAGGAATAGCCGGCATTTCTCATAAGACGCTCCTTTCCTCTTTTTATAGTTCAGTAACTTTGAAATGTATCCCACTAAACAGAATAACTGCAGGCTCAAAGGTGAGCTAGATCCCATAGGTGCAATTTCTGCGACAACCATGGTTGTCGCCAACGAGAAAACAACGGTTAGAAAGCGTTTAAATCAACATTTTACTCTTTGTTAACTGCAATTGTTGCCAACAGTGCTGGAAACAATTTGCGTTGGAGATTGTTTGTCTAGCTTCATAGCCGGAACACAAAAAAATTGTACAGCAGAACTTGAAGAGGAGTTATGCTTTTCCTCTACCGATCTTGCCCACTATATAAGTTTTGAATCAAAACTATACTTGTTTATAGACGAATAGGAAAAAACGAAAACCAGGTTAATACGGAGACTTGGTCTTTAGGACAATTTATTGTTAAGGATTATTTTATTTGATGGTACGGTAACACGAATTCAAAGTTACATAAAGCCTAATGGGTTTGAAGTGAAGTTGAGCTTTTTTTAGGTTTGGGTCATAAATGTCTTTTGATTACTTTTAAAAGATGGGTTTCTGGAATTTTAGGGTTATCAACACAGCCTATGTTTAACCATGACCGGTGGTTAAGTAACCTTCATTAATACTGTTATTTTTTACTTTGAAAGGACATTATTGGAAGTAAAATAAAGCATGTTTAGGGAAATTGATAGATTGTCAACCTCACCTAGGCTTATTGCGAATGTAAAAATCGTACACAAATGATACTGAAAGCGGGATTTTAAAGCGATGTAAAATAATTGTAAATGTATTCAAGATGTTCTTAGTAATAAATTATGCCCACAAACTGGATTGTGTGAACTCAATTATGAATTCAATAGTTTTTATACTGTTCCAAATATCTATAAGACAGACATGTCTTATAGTCTCAGTTTTCGGAAATTATGTCAGATTATTAATAGATAGTTTTACTTTGCCTTAATATTGAGACACACAATTAAACATTTTTAAGAAGTTTATACCTATATAAAATGATAGAATCAGAATAATAAATTTCTAACTTTCAACTCTTTGGCCAGCCAAACTTCCCTTATAATTTTTCTTGATTTAAAACTGTTTGCAAATTATAGTTTCAAAAATTAATAAATTATAATATACTTATCGTATATATTTTTAATTTGATTTAAATCAAACAATCAGTGGCAAACCATTGAAATAGTATAATTGAGAGAGTAAATAATTGAGCCACATTGAGCCTAGAGTGCGCGCCGGGCGCGGTAATGAGGATTTACCATGAGTCAACCGACGACGCGGCCGCGGCATCGTATCATCACCACACCTCCCCATAACTTGATTCTTACCAACAAAACTTTGTATTGTTTGAACAAATTTGATTAAAAATGTACATTGAAAATATATATACCGTGGCTCAAAAATATAAACTTAAAATACCGAGTAGCCTGTTTCTAAGCCAAGAGCGTGTACACAATAGGTTGTTTACACCAATTTCGCATCGGTACTCACCGTTTTTCCGCTGCGGTTTTGCCTGTTTCCTGCGCCCTCGGTTGGTCCCCGATGAGAATTCCACGAGCGATGACATTTTCAAAAACAAAAAACATCCCAAAACACCGCTCCAAAATCACAGCACCTCCCATCAAGCCTTCCTGGATAGAGCGCACATAAAGCCTGTAATATCCAATAAACTGACAAAAAAGTCTGTAAACCTTATCAACAGTGTACAAAACTCATGTAGAACCGCACAAACAGTAAAACATATAACGTACACACACTCCGAGTAAAACACACTCCGAAAACTTAATTTTTGAATCTTTTTGTGGATAAATTATTGTTGTATCTTAAGTTAAGTTAAGAGCACATTAAGTTTTGGTTTGTAGACTAGATGAGAGCCGGGACTAAGAACTAATATTTTCTAATTTAACCGCAAAACACACTTAAATAATAATGACAACAATGTTTGTAAGCGTAAAAAGTAAGTAAATAATGTACACAATATTTTATTTCACAGTCCGAAGACGTAACACGAGAAATAATCGAAACAATAAATAACGTGCGTGGAATACGGAGGAAAAGTGGGGGAAAAGGGGGAAAGACAGAGGGGAATAGACTTAGAATGTCGACGCACGAAGATGTGAACACGGACTGAAGTTTCCGCCGACCGTCGGTAGAGCGCAGCAGCGAGCGGACAGATGCGCGCGCGTCTCCATTGTTGTCCACCATTGTTGATTTTTATTAATGGCGCTTTTACCGACGGCTAGTCGGCCGCTCGTAGTTTTATTGTTGTAGTTTGTCGTAAAATACTGACAGGCTGAAAATATGTTTGACGGTAGGCGAAGTGGGTTTCGGGGCCAGTACTCGTGATGTCACTGTTGTCTGCTACGACATCACTACGACAGTGCCTGTTCGACACTGGACCATTGCCGATTTTACATGAGGATACTGTTGCACTCGATCAGCTCTTTAAAAATACACAGCTTACTCTAGTTAAATGGGTAAATTTCCTTAAGAGTACAGCACTCAAATAATTAAATTAAACTTCGTAAATAGAGGACCTAGCAACCATTTTTACTTGATTTCCCATAATTATTCAGGAAAAAACTTATGCAGTATATAAAAGTAAAATATTTTACCACACAATCATAAAACTAGGTACAACAAAAAAAAATATAAGGCTGTTTTGTTATAATTGTTAGGTTATTGCCTAAACCTAGTTTTAACATAAGAAAAGTTAATGGTAATGGTGACATAAAAAATAAAATCATATTAAATATAAAAAACTTATTACTTTTTTAATTTTTTCAGTTTCTTTTCCTAACCTTAACATAAATTAAAAAAAAAACAATCACTCTGTACTGATTCGGAATATTAAATACATGAATTACATCATTAGGCCCTACTCCTTTAGTTATCTTTAGTAGAAGAAAAATCAATAATGTTCAACTCTTCTTCATATCTCAGTACAGTTCACAATATCCCTAGGATGTTTAATTTTAGCCCCAAATGTCTGATATCCACCTCACGATAAGCATTCAGGACATCCCTAAAATATCCTACAATGTCTCAGTCTCTGCGATATGAATTATATGATTGACGAATAACAAAGTTATTTCCACCAAACAGTATAACACTTAGTAACAAATATTGCCTTGAAAATATTTGCTGGGCTTGTTGCTGAACAAGTAAATCATGCAATTCATATAGAATTACTGAAAGAACCATAATGTGCGTCTAATATCAATTAATCTCGATAAAATTAGCCATCATTTGGGTGTGTTTGTAACCACATAGCAAATAACAAATATTTATGTTAACCCGGAAGACCGTGGATATTTCATCAGGGTCATCAGCCGTGGAAACTGGGAACGCTTACAATACACAGTATATGTTCGGATAATCTGTTCCAAAACTCGTGGAGGCAATTCCTTGGATCAAAATAAACCAAAAAGTTCATGTGAAGGCGAACGTGTCCTAAAATGCCTCGTCAAGCCTGTAATTGCAATGTTGTCTTTAGCACATAATAATTTTTTCCGTAACATATAGAATCTTCATCACACACATGTTCATTTTCAGAAAAAAAGGGTTCCGAACATATATTAGAACGAAGTTCCGAAGTGTATTTGAAAATGGCAGTTTTTTTAAAATTAATTAGAATATCTCATACTGGTAAATTGTATCAAAATTTTACAAGCAACAAAAGAGTGGAAACATTTCATTATCTAACCTAATTAATGTTACCAAGTTTGTAAGGATCTGACAATAAATAAAGGATTTATTGAAATTTTTTTGCATAAAACATTATAGTTTATGCATAAGGTTATTTTAATAAAAAAAATGTCAAAACAACTAACTCCTTTATAAATTTGTCGTCAGGTTCTTACAAATTTAGTAACATTGGTTTGATAATTCAATTAAATTGTTTACAGTTATATTCGTAGGGATGGTTTTAAGTTCAGGCATAACTTATTTTAATTGGTTTATCATAATTTGTCAAATTTTTGTCACTTGGAAACTTTTGATAAAATTTACCGTTTTTGAGATATTTGAGATTAAAAATTAAAAATTCCTGCCATTTTAAAAACCCACACGATGGAAAAATAATATTTGTTAGTAAGTTATATGACAAAAAAGTAATATCCGTTACGGGAATAAAAGTTATTAAGAGTAAAAAACAAAATGGCAGTTAGCGTCTTCATGAAGTATTTTAGGACATATGTTCACATAAACTTTTTTGTTGGTTTCAACAAAGGAATCACCACACGCGGAGTTTAAGAAAAGATTTACCATACCCTGTATGGGGAAAAAATTAGAAGTTTCTGGGAACAAAATAAAAACAATGTTGTATAATCTACATTGTTTTACGAGAATACGGAATTAAATAATAACCATAGTAATTTTATGATAAAAAATATATAATAGTATAATATAAAATAATAATTTTATAATAAACAAAACATAGTAGTTAAACATGATAGTTTTTAAGCAGCACATCAGTTTTTAAAGTCTTCAATACAAAGTTTGGAAAGTTGCAATAATGTAAACATTACATGTACTGGTCGTGGTGATGGAGCAAACCAACCAACCTAGTGAAAAATTCAATTTCGCCATTTATTTAGTATTGATTTTTATCTCTCATTTTCTTGGCTAAATTATAGTTTGTTATGAGGTGATTCATACATTTAGTTATGAAAATGCTATTTAACCTCTTAAATTCTACTTAAATTTACTTTATCTCTTAAATTTTTACTCAAAAAACTTCAAATGCTGTACATTACTGTAAAACAAAACGTAAGCTGAGGCTATAATAAAGATATTTAATGGTAATTGTTATAAGCTATTTTGTTGGGATAATGGTGGTGATCTTAATTGAAAGTTAACTACCCTTACCCATCTGTACATGTTACTTTAGATTCATATAAACTTTAACATTAAACATAAAATGACCCCCGAAAGGTCACAGCATCGATTTAAAAATATTTTCACACATTTTGATTTTCCAAACTGAAGGCAATTTAAAACTTTTGGAGGAATATCCAGAAAATACAAATTTACAAACCAATTTATACAAGAGACAGCTAAATTTCGGAATTTAACTCTTTTTATAACAATACTTAAAAAGAATGAAAAATTTTATTTGTAGTACCTGGGGGCCCGAGCTTTATTTGTTCGGTAAATTTATTTAATTATTAAAAAGTTTGAAAAGTGAATAAAAGAATTTAAAATTGTAATGAAAGATTATAACGAAATAAGATTTTTATAAGATAGAGACTGTATATATATTAGTTAAATCCTAAAATTAACTTATTTGATAAGATTGCAGAAAATCATTGCAACTGTTTTAGAGATCAGCGTGCAAACATTCATACACTTAGAGAGTTTATTTTTACATATTGACGCAGATGCTATGCACCGAAGAATTTATTTTATTATTTTTGAAAATTAATTAGTGGCTGACTAAAAAATCCATACATATAATATACATACTTTATTCGTATTAGAGTATAGGATTACCATAGCATATAACCCATCCTTCTTACAGGGCTGGAGTATTATACTGTTTTTAAATATCCGGTATAAGACCTTCATGAACAAACCAAATATGAAATTTTTATCCAGTATCATTATTCTATTGAAATTAAATGAAATACAATTATCCTCCCGGATGGTATTATTTATGGAGGAAACAGAAAACTAATTTCAGTTCGTTGTTTAAATATTTTTTTCGTCGTGAGAAGAAATTTTTAAGGACACTATTTATTGTTTTGATTTTTAGTAAGTCAACATAATGATTTTGGAATTTTAGTTTAAACTTTAAAACTAATACAGCTTTGAAATTCATGTACTAAAATATCAGACAAAATAATCCCATAAGATTAATATTCGAGATTTTTTACTCAATATTATAGGCTAGAAAAAGAAGGTTTTCGTTAACTTAAGAAATGAATTGGATACTGGTTTATTGGGGGGGGGGGACGCCAAGTTGAGTTTTTTCATCGGGTACTATACCCTAAGGCCTTCGGTCCCTTGGCCGCACCATAGATTAAATATAATACAAGTTGTAAATATAAGTTGTATCACATTTCATCTATGGCTGTACTTTCTGGAACGCCTTCCAATATTTCAACGCAATCCTCGTACATACAGGAGTCGTGGTTGGCGAGTAGATTTGCAGGCGCAACTCAAAATAGTTGTTTTATTCAGAACAGATTATGGGAATCAGTTAATAAATAAACAAGATAGAGTTTTTTAACTAGAGTCACGGCCGTACTACTTCTCCGGGAGCAGTTTGGGTATGAGACCCATTGTTGAGTTGGAGTCGCGACTATTGAACCATGTTATTCTTATGGGACTAGAAATTAACTTCAATTGTCTCTAGGTCCATAACCGTTAGGGTTAGAGAAAAATTACAATGAACAAAAATAATATAGTATTATATTCTCGTCGGAAGAGTTTAAAACTCAAAATGCAAATTAATTTGCGACATCATCGCTCGTTCCCGGTAAGGTCGATTAAGTTGGTCTTTTAGAAATTACTGGTAGTGTGAATCACACTACCAGTAATTTCTATAGGGTGAGAGTCCTATAAATATGGAAGGACGAAAATTATGAGGTGGGTTGTAACAGTTGCAGCTTAGCAAAAATTATAAACTGGTTATATGATTATATGAACGTGATGGAAATCTAATACATAACAACATCTTACTCTATACAGAGTGTCCCTGAACTCTCTCCGACCTTTTCGTGTATTATTCCTGACCTCTAAAGACAAGCCAAAATATCATATTTTAAGTTTCCAAAACTCAATACTTAACCACAACTGTCATTTTGTAGTTTTTTAAGAATAGTTTTTAGTTTAAGAAAGGTTTGTTGTAATAAGGAAATTGGTTAATAAACAAGCAAGATAGAGCGATTGAAATACAAATACAGTAGTCTAGAGTTTGGGAAAGCGCAGTCGCGAGTGAATCCCGGAGTTTAACTCCCGGAAAATTCTATTTGCCTAATCTCCTAAAACACGCAGTAAAATAAAAAATATTCAAGTATAAAATTGTTTTTAAATGATATTAAAAAAAAGTTTTTTCATAATAATATCAAATTTAAAAGAAATATTAATCGTTCACCAGATTGCAAATAAGTTAATTTATGCTTAAATGATATTTTTTAGGAGTGACATGTTCTTGAGACATCCTTTGAAGACATTTTTATTTTTGAGAATGGTTTCGGAGATAAAAGCAAATAAAGTCTCCCCATTTTATTCTAAGTTAAATGAAAGTTTAGAAATCAAGTAGGCCCATATGAATTCCAACTAAGTAAAATAATCTAAGTCTACATTTTAAAATATCGAGGTTTTAAAGTATAAGAATAATAGGTCTGTAAGTTTATGTCTAAACTTAACATCCTAAGTGTTTAATTTAGTTTAATTTAGTGTAAAAGTTTAAATCTGAATCTAGGTTTAGTTTTGTGGTGATAAATATAAGTATAAAATTCTTAATTTAAATCTAAACGTTAGAGTGTGTCTTAAACCTTACAAAAAACTCTAATATAAATAGAAAACTCTGCCTTTTAAAACTCTAAACATTTTAAACATAAATACTCAAATACAAAATGAAGATCTGAGTGTATCTAAAAGTTAAGTACAGTTTAAAAATTTATGTCTAAGAATGAAGGTTTAAAGATTAAGTCTAGATCTAAAGGTTTAAGTCCAAAGGTCTTAGTTAAAAATTTTGTTTAAATCTTTAAATACAGTAGTTTTTATAAGAACCCAAGTAAGAAATCAAACTTAATTCAAATACTCTTTCACTTAAAATCGAAATATAAAAGTCTACAATCCTAAGCTTAAGTCATAAGTAAAAAAATTACAGTAATCTAAGTAAAAAAAAAAAAACAACTTTGAATAACATAATATCAAGACTTAAAGTCTAGGTCTAACTCGGGTTCTTAAGTCAAGCATAAGAGTCCACATATAGGCCTATAAGCCTACTGTTAAGTACCTAATTTTAAGGGCAAATTAAAAAAGTCTAAATATCTAAATGTTTCCAGTGCTAAGTCTAAAAACTAAATACTAAAGACACTAAATTTAAGATAGAAACCTAATAATCAAAGACTATTTCTAGGTTTAATTCATCGTCCAAGTCAAAGTATCTACACATATAAAAATTAAGGCCCTCGAGTCTAAATCTCAGGTTCTAAAAGTATGAGTTTAGTTATAAAAATTTATCATAAAAATCTAAAACTGGATATTAGTCTAGTTCATTTAATTGAAAAATCCTAAGCCTATGTTTATCAGTTCAGTAGATACATTCCAACTAAACTAAATATCCAAGTCTAATCTAAGGGTCTAAGTTTTAAAGACTAAATAAAAATATTAAATCAAGGTTTAGTCCTAAGACCTTGTCTTATTCTGGGAAATCTGTGTTAAATCCTCAATCAAAGTCTAAATATCAGAGTATGTCTTACATCATGTTTAAGCTCAAACGTTAGTTTAAAAAAAAAGTTAAAATCTTTGAATAAGGTATTCAAAAAATAATAGGCCTACAAGGGTAATCTATTATGCAATGTAATCTACAACATATGAGTAAAAAACTATAAGTATTAATTAAACATCTTAGTTTAGGTCTAAATATTAATTCAAGTATACCAATCCAATAAATGTAAATAAATGTAAATCCAGTCAGTCTAATTTTTAGTCGAAGTTTTAATCTAATAGTTAGAATTTAATTCAAATAATTTTCCAGTTCAAGTTTAAATCTAACAATATAAAATACAATCTGCATAAGAGGCGGCAGGACTCAGACCGCGGCCTCACTGGCTACTGCAATCTTTCAACATAGGGCATATTCAATAGTTTCGCATTTTCTACAAAGAAGAAAATTATTTTAAAGAACAAATACAGTCATATTTGTATATGAACCTTCAGCAAGATGAAGGTCATATATAAAACTAAAACTAGTAGTAGTAAATATTTTTTTTTTTTTTTTTTTTTTTTTTTGAAATAAGAAATAAAATTTCCCATAAGGATTTCACAAAATTAGTTCCATTGTACAATAATTATCTGTCAGTGTAAAATTATTTTCTTTCGATTGATATTAAATTTACATATTCGCAATAAAGTTGAGTTTTATCATTTTCAAATATTAAACAGCTTTTTAGCGATTTATTCAGATAAAAAATTTCATTGCAACGACAGCGCTCGATTGTGATGCGCGGCGGGACCCAGCAGTTCACCGTTTCTCCGGCGTGTAGCGCCACCGCAGTGTCGGCACAGCAGTGCGGCGGTTGACATTGTTTACATGTTCGCAAGTGTTGTTTGTGAGTGGTCATTACGATTATGGGTCATCTTAGTAAGTTTCCTTCAAAGAAGAAAAAAAGGTACATGCCGGATGGATTACGTAATTATTTGTACAATAAGAAGTAAGTGTTTTGGTGGTTTTACCTTTTAACATTATATATTTATTTTATTGAAGTAAAATAAATAAAAGCTAGTAAACTGTTAATATTTTTAGATGCGTTTTGTAGTACAATCCCACTTTATGGTGGGCTTATGGTGAAATAAAATACATATTTGAATCCTATTAAATTTCAATGCAACTAAACAAATTGTTCAAAACTTCCGCCAGTGTTATAGTTTTATGGTAGTTTTTGCAGATTGAATTTTATGTAATGAATTACGAAAGGTTATGAATGTGATGAATTATCTGTTAAAATTTCAATCGGACTTTCGTGCATCTTACTATAGTTACGGTTTCACACGTCAATCAGGGCCATAAACATTAACATCTATTAATGTACTGCTGATGTAAATAAGTGCAATTAATTTCGGGCGATTACTAATAATCACAATATTGGATTGGTCGGGATTAATTGATATAGAAGCAAACGTAGGCCTAACTTCAAATTTTTAGTAATGACCTTTAAAATTCCTAATTAATTAAATTTCCCGATTTCGAAAAAAATGTAATGTACATAATTTAAATGAATTAAAACAGTATTTGTTCCATAACTGTGTTCCTTTATATTATTTATTAATGTTTGGTTATTATTGTGTTATTAACAAAGAAGTTGAAACTAATGCATTAAAACCGATATTTATTTTGTATTTTTTTTAAATACTATCTTTATGACATGAAATTGAAAAATAACTTTAATGTTTTTGTTAAAAAATATAAATTTTCCCTATAAAGGTAATTATTACAAATCGAAAACAATGTATAGGCTATTGTAAATAATTGAAATGTAATTTATTTGAGTTGATTTATATATCATTCTTGTGCCGTGTAATGTTAGCAAAACAATTGGTTACATTATATTACGAATGTATATTAATTTTATAGTTGATATGCATTATCGCCATATTTTTAATGAATTGATAATGAATTGCGCCCTGTTGTGAAATATCTTATCTGGGCCACCAATTCAACAACGTTCGCTGTTTAGTAGGCTATTCAAAAGATGAAATAGTTCTGGGTTTCGCCGTGGCCAAGCGGCGCAGCTCTACTGTCGGGGGCTGGGTACTATGCAGATTTAATAACTATTTAATTGCTAAATTAATATACAGGGTGTCCCGGAACTCTCTGGAACCCTTTTGTATATTTGTTCCTTGCATCGAGACAAGAAAAAAAAACATCGTTCAAATAGGGGTCTAAAATCCATCCTTTAGCCGCTAGCCGCCATTTTTTTTTTTTTCACGTAATAATTTTTATTTCCGTAACGGGTGGTGGTATTCAGTTCATATTTGGTATAAATCTTTATCATCCTAATGTACATTTTCAGGAAAAAATTAGTTTTTCCACTGTGTATTTTCAAAATGGTGGCCATTTTAAATTTTCAAACTCAAATATCTCAAATTTGGTAAATTTAAAAAAAAAATGCTGTGTACAAAAAAGTTGCTAAATTTAATTATCTAATCAACGGTACCAAGTTTGTAAGGATCTGATGACAAATAACGGAGTTATTGCGATTTTTCTCCAAAAAACATTGATTTTGCATCATAATTAATGCAAATTATGGCCATTTTCACAGAAAAATCGCAATAACTCCATTATTTGTAATCAGATCCTTACAAACTTGGTACCGTTAGTTAGATAATTAAATTTGGCAACTTTTTTGTACAAGGTACCGTAAATTCTTTTGGAAATTTACCAAATTTGAGATATTTGAGATTGAAAATTTAAAATGGCCACCATTTTGAAAATACACAGCAGAAAAAATTAATTTTTTTCCAGAAATGTACTTTAGTATGATAAAGATTCATACCAAATATGAACTAAATACAACCCTCCGTTACGGAAATAAAAATTATTACGTGAAAAAAAAACAAAATGGCGGCTAGCGGCTAAACGATGGATTTTAGACCACTATTTGTACGATGTTTTTTTTTTCTTGTCTCGATGCAAGGAACAAATATACAAAAGGGTTCCAGAGAGTTCCGGGACACCCTGTATTACACACAACCTTTTCTCTACAACTACCAATTTTTTAGTTATTATAAATTAAAAGAAACCAAATGTTAGTTTAACTTTACGAAAAAGTCCTTGATGAGAATTTCTATTGATATAATTTGTCAGACTCTCGCAAGGATGACGCCGACTTCAATCATACATAAGCACTATTTGCTCACTGTTAATTGAAGAACGCTGAACGAAGACATGCGACGCTCCACCAACCTAACATTATGCAAGAGTTGGGACAATTGCTTTTACATAAGCTTTGGCCTGGCTCAATAAGCGTCACTATATCTAAAAGACCGATCGTCTTAACATATAATGGAGAATGGAGGCCCTTAATCCTTTGTTTGTTATGACTTTACACCTTTTTCAGTACTAGTGAATTCTTTAAGAAGTTCAGACAAAATTGAATTGTTCGTATTTAATTTTTACAGTAAATTTGATTACATAGTTATTATTTTTTACAGGTTAAGATTGTTTAAATATATATTTTATTTTACAAAAGTTTCAAATTGTGGTTTAAGTGCAATACAATAAAAGTTTACCTAACCAAATACAACAAATTGACACAACCAGGAAGTTAGATAGAGGGATTTGTGTATTCCCCATAAGATTAACGTGGAAAACATATTTTTTTATTTTCTCCGTAATCTGTTAAGCCAGGTTAAAAACTCAGCAGACCTGCGTACCAAGCAAATTTCTACAACATTTTTATATTGATTTATTCCCCATAAACACCATGGGGGTGACTATGGAGGTTTGGTGTCATATGGGTTTTGTAATCAAATATACAGTAAAAATCTTACTTTGTAAATGTAGTCTACGTATTAAATTTGATCAGGTTCTGTTATTTTTATTTTTTCCATAAACACCATGTGGTTGAGTAGGTTCGCCGCCACATGAGTTTTGCAAGCAAATATAAGTTATACCTTTCCTAGTAAATGTACATACCACATTTTAAAAAACCTAGCTATGTCAAAAAGTAACCAAGCTAGAGGGTTTTGTTGATTTATAACGGAAAGAATAGCATGGAAAACATATTTTTTTTCTTCATAACAATTAAGGCTGAGTAATAAAAATCGAAATACGAGATTGTTTGTTTTTAATGTTTTTTGAATGGTTTAAGTTAAATTTGTTGAATTTGAAAAATTAAGGTAGAAAAACCAAAGATCCATTTTTATCCTTTTAAACCCCATAAAACCCCGCTAACATTGTCGTATCATTTCATGTCTTTCATCATGTTTTTCTGCAGAAAAATCTTAATAACTCCGTAATTTGTTGTTTGATCCTTGCAAACTTGATATCATAATTTATATAATTTTATTTGTCAACTTTTTTGTCTTTTGTGAAATTTTGATAAAATATACAAGTTTTGAAATATCTGAGTTTAAAATATACATTGAACAAAAATAATTTTATTTTATTTTTTATTTTTGAAAATGGATATTGATGTCAAAGGTTCATACCAAATATGAACTTAATACAACCATCCGTCACGGAAATAAAAATTATTGTGTGTAAAAAATAAAATGGCGGCGGGCGGCTTAACGAAGCATTTTAGGATAGGCCTATATGTTTATTTGATGTTTTTTTTATTTTCTTGACCTAAGGAACAATTACACAAATATTTCCTGGTTGTTCAGAAACACCCTGTATTGAATGAATGGTGTTTTTGGCTTATGGGGACCTCAAAACGAAAAAGTAACATGGTCCCGGGCTTAGGTCTCTACCGTGACTACTACCGTATAGCGTAGGTATTCCCTATAGGAAAATTCGCTTAAAGCATAAAAATTCAAATTTAACATCTACAAGGCTTAGTTAAAAAAATCTTAAAAACTCAATTTAAAAGAAATAAGTCTAAATTTCTTATTAACTCAATATATTCTTAGTATTTTTATACGATATTAGAATAAGATATAGTTAAAATCTTAAAATCTCACTCAAATTGGCTAACAATTAGCAAAAACTAAAAATCAAACTTCATCTAAGTTCAATTTTAAATATCTACACCAAAAATTCTATACAAAAGCAGGTATAACTAAAATATATCTAACATATAAAAATCCAAGCCTAAGTCAGACTAGGAAAATCTAATCCTACAAAACAAAACTAGGCCTACCTCCATAACAGGCTACTGATCTGCACTGAATATTTCGGGCTAGAAACTAACATAACTACTCAACACACTTCCTCTCGCTCTTCCATGGGCGGGCTAGTATTCACTTAAGCAACTAAAAGGAGCTGTTATATCAGGTACAAATACTCCTAAAATTTGATTCAAATATAGATTAAAGCATAAGTACTATGATACTCACTATCTAAACTCAAGTTAATTTACAAGTACTCATCACAAAATTCATTTCAAATACAGATCTTTCAGTATGCTACTTAAACATCAAAATATTTTCCATCCTTAAAATAAATAAAATTAAAGAAATGAGAAAGTAAAAAATTGAGAAAAAAATAAAATAAAAAAGAAAAGAAGACAAATACACTACCCGAGCACATAACATTTTGGATACTACTCTCATATTCTTCATTTTTATCCTCCAAGAGGGGTATATACCACACTCCGCTATATTTTTTAGAGTCCCTGGCGGAAACACTGCCGCGGTGGTTTACGGAGCAGCCGAGGCCTGGAATGCGTTCGCCCATCCATGATGCGTGGTGATGTAGAGCAAGTTCATCCATTGATAGATGACATTCTGGGTGACTGCATCGGCGGCCGCGTAGTTGGACGCCATGGAGAGGTCGAAGCGACGTCATGATGGTCCCGTCCAGTCAGGAGAGGGAGCTTCGCCAAAAGTTCACCAGGAGTTGAATATTTCTCACGGTGACAACCAGGAAGAGCGTGGTAGGGGTCTGCTGGAGTCGCTGCCAATCGAACTTGGGGTCCGCTGGAGGTCCAATGGGTACCGGTGGTTCCTGCGGGCAGGGCCCCAGAGCCGGCAGGTAAGATGTGTTGCTGGGCCTGCTGCGCCTGGACCTGGGCCATCACCTGAACGGCTTGCGTCAGTTGGGTCAACTGTTGATGCAGCTGGGCCGGAGATGGTGCGAGATGGCTGGGCGAATGACGTCTGCGCCGGGCCGAGGACGGAGAGCGGCTCGTTGCTTGCCGCAGAGTGGGAGCGACGTGGAAGACGCTCGGGACATAGGTCGACGCGGCGTATGATGCTAGTGAGATGGGCCGGCCAGGGGCTGGATGAGAATGTGGCGCTCAGCAGGAGAGCGTGAAGGCCAGGGCGAGCGGTGAGGCGAGGAGACCGGCTGCCCGATAAGGATCCTGTGGGACGTGAGGGCGTAAGCTGAGGGATTGCCCGGGTAAGCAGCTAACAGCTCTTGGCTGCGGCGCTCAGCAGTGAGAGGGCCAGGAGTCCTCGGAGGCGAAGTCCGACGAGGGGATTCGGGGGCGAAGGCGTAGAGAGAGCGAGAGAGCCAAGCGAGGCGGGGAGGAGCGGGAGCGCGCCATCAACAGAGAGCGTGGAGTGTTGAGTGAGGTCCTTACTCCGTCACGTCCGGCCGATGACTCAACCTGTTACCCGTTCTCGGACCGCTCGCTTGGCCCATTGGCTAAAGCCAATTTTTTCCACTGTTGCATACCAGCTAGAAATTTCACATCAGAACATATTGTGTATCAGTCTTATAATATTATTGGTAACAGTTGCTGTTTAATCAGTTTACTTGTTACTTTTAAAAAGGCATAGTTTTGGCTTAAAATATAACAGCTGACTAGGAGTCACTGAAAGAAATTACAAGTTATTAAAAACGTTATTAAAGGAAATAAGGTAGGCCTATTCAATCATGTTTGTCACAGGTTTTAACTTTTTGTTTACAGTTTAAATTTTCCCCCACCCCAATATTATCAAGAGTGATCAAGTAAAAAAAAAAAATAAATAAAAAAAACAAAAAAAATTATCTATATATACAGCGAGTCATATAGGCATACATCTTGTACAATCCCATACGAAATTAAAGCTTCTCAATCGTATTTTTTATCCTAATGTGAAAATAACAAACGGTAAGTTCTCGTTATTGGAATGTTATTTTTTATGCGTTACCTGGTTATTGTAAGACCCTCTAGTTAATTAATGTAAGCCTAGGTAATGAGGTTTAACAATTCAACCAAGTTTGATCGATGTATCATACATTATACAAGCGTATCCTAATTTCAAACATAAAAGGAAATATATACAATATTAATATAATAATAATAAAAACAATCTTAAACGTGTATTTTTGGTAAAATAAACAGTATCAGGTAAACTGGGCCGAAATGGGAGCGCCTGTAGAGCAGCGCAGACTGCCCGCAGTACGGGCGCGGTGTGGCGGTGGCGGTGACCTTGGCGTTGGCGAAGAGAGGGGGGCGGATGCGGTCCCAGCTGGTGTGGAAATACGACACCTTCGCTCTCATTGGCTGATTCGAATATACCTCTTTCTCTTGTGACTGAACTGAAACACAAGCCAGTCTGAGCGCGGGTTTCGTCGGGTGTACACGCACCGCGTTCTCGGTCCACGTAAGCCCGGTTTACACTATGTGACGCGGAGTGATATTCGTTTGAATATTTGTGGTGTACGGTTTTTATGTTTGCTAGGTATATATTTCGTAATTTCTGTGAATAAATGAGACAACGAGGCCTACTTTTTTTACTTGTGGTATTTTTGTAATTAGTAAACAAGTAAAGTAGGCCTGTATAAAAATCCGTGGGGTCAACCCACGAGTCCTCCTCGCCGCTAGAGTCACGTGTGTAGCTTATAATAGTGTCATGTGTCGAGAAGAAAGTGTGTTTGTGTCAAGTGTATTCCGACAACCACTTTGGAAAATAAGTGTTAAGTGCACTGGCCACTTCTTGTTCGTTTGAACCAACTGACAGCATGAAAATAACATAAATTGACACCTTTAGGATATTTTGAGTAAGTAATAAATCTGGAAATAATTGTAATTAATGTAGTTCTGTAATTGTAGCTTTCTGTGTCACCCATGGTTTCAGGAGTTGTTTCTAGGGTTCCACAAAAATTTACCATAAATTTCAGTGATCTCTTTTTACCGCTTATTTCTCAGTGGATTTCTCTGAATCTCATGCTCTCAAACGTTTCAATCATTATTCCGGTTGACTAGCTCTTTTGGTATGAAAAAATATCAAAACAATACTTATTGTTGACAAGGGGAGTATAAAACACAGGTTGACATAGGACTACAGCGGAACCTTGACATAAACTCCTCGATGTAACGAAATTTTCCCATTTCCCTTCAACCTGCTTATCAATATAATGTTATCTCTAAAAAATTCTCTAGCAAAATTTCTTGGCGTGGCGGGAGGGGGTCATGATCCTATGCCCCCCTGAAGCACTGTTAACTACTGCACCTGTCATAATCGTTTATCGGTATGGTGGCTACTCGCTAGAAAAAAACCGTGTGAGTTGAGTCACGAAGATAAGTAACAACTAACAACACGTATAGTTCCCTATGAATGGGCAGACGATTGCTCTACTCTACTGACCTTGGACCTTGGTCATTTATTTATTTCTCTACAGATAACAGCATTTTACAAAACATTTGTAATTGAAATAATATAGCTATAATTACAGTATGCACATGAATAACTAGCTAAAATAACAAAGTAATATAGTTATACGAACTAAGGCAATAAATTAGATGTCAAAAATGATGGTGACTAGATGTGATGCAAGGTATGAACAATAATGAAGTTACAATATAATAATCCACAAATAAATCTAACAATAAGAGCAAAACACAAACAACTGGCATCATGGGCATTAGACTACACCAGCGAGCACATGACATAATAGAGCAGCTACACGGAGCGCGGCAGTGAAGCAGTCTTGGTGTCGGAACTGGGAAAGCCAAGCCAAGATGGCGGCCCGGCCCTCCTGTTTACCGAGCGACTTCGCTAGCTCACCGCACTCGCAGTCGCATCACAAACGTCGCAACAAACGCACTTGCTTAAACTGAATATTCAAGATTTATTTGACGTTGATGTTGATTGAAGACATGTAGACTATTCGCTATGGTATTGTGCTGCATTCGATTCGGTTGCAGTCACCCATCTTCTGACAAGGAACTAACTGGGAATAAAACAACCCGAGGGTATCAATTTTCACAAGTATTAGTGTTTCTATTCTTCTCATTAGCCTATGGAAATTTAACCGTTTTATTTACTCTTAAAGGGCAATTTCTATAATTAGGTTAAGGTTCTAAAGGATAATTTACTCTCAAAGGGTATATTTTAATAAGATTTTACTTTTTTAGTAACATTGTAGGCTACGAAAAATACTCCATAGCGATAAAGCTGCGGCCGGCGCGGCTCGTCAACCGCATGAGCGGCGTTTGCTGCTCTTATACCTGGATTTTTGAGAAAACCATCCATACATCGTACAATGAAAAGGTAAAGTTAAAACTTAAATCAGATTATTTTTTGACAACTTTCCCGCTAACAAACAATATCTAGGGGAAAAAACTTTCCCACAGGACAACTTTTTAATGTTTGTTTGAAATCAAATATTTATTACTAACTTTGTGTTTAGTTAAAAATTTAAAATATTTACTAACGTTATCTCAAGGATCTATAGTATGTAAATGCAAAATTTCAACAAATATTAATGCAGTAGTGTATTATTATTTATACAGTGTATTTGCCGCGGTGTTTTTCTGCAAATTGAGCTGCCGCGGCCAAGATCTCAGACCGTTTGATAAACCAACTTAGCGGATTCTGCTTCAATTCAGGTGCACGGCATTCAACCGCCTGTCTTCTCTATTATGTTATGTGCTCGCTGGACTACACTGTATTTCAGAACTCATTGGGGTAGACCTTCGGTTTTACTTTGAAACGTATTAACCTAACAGCAATAGTTTTGAGATAAAGTTACTTCTATTTTAAATATTTCTGCCCAACATTTAAATTCTAAATATTTGCCAATTTTTTTACCAAAATTGACCAATTTCATGCCTTTCCAAAAGGTTCGAGACTCAAGCGTGCGACTGCATACTTCGCACACCCCTCAGGCCGGTCGTGTAAGCTAACTTCATATCTGGGAACAGTTTCCTTTTTATAATAACCAAAATTTATGTAAAATCTTTCATTTTCTTGTCCACTGTCTACTTAAGAGTCATCTTCACCCCTGGGCCATTAGCCCATTGTTGCGCAGTCGGCAATGTTAACCATACGGCTTTTAATGCAAAACATGGTATCGCATTCCCCTGTTTCCGACGCCTTTTTTCAACCGATTTGCTTTAAACTTGGTAAGTGTTTAGTTGAATAGTTATACTATGTCGCTCATACCTCGGAATTTTGAAAATTTAACAAATATTAGTCTTTGAGACGTCGCAAAGTAACTCGATTTTCCTTAGAAATATTTCAAAATTTAGTAAAATTTTCAAAATTCCGAGGTATGAGCGACATAGTATAACTATTCAACTAAACACTTACCAAGTTTAAAGAAAATCTGTTGAAAAACGGCGTCCGAAACAGGGGAATGCGATACCATGTTTTGCATTAAAAGCCGTATGGTTAACATTGCCGACTGCGCAACAATGGGCTAATGGCTCAGGGGTGAAGATGACTCTTAATACTTACAGAATCAATTAAAAACCGCCAATAACTTTCATTTGCTGACTGACATTGACATTGTCGCTTCACGTTGGCACGACTCATAAAACTGAGCAGCACGACCGTGTGTAGCCTATAGGTGCGTTTTAGGCGTGGCGTGCTGTGCAGTGCACGACGCAACTGGACTCGCCTTTTACTTTCGAAACATTTTTTATCAATCAACTCTTTCCTTTCATTCATATAGTTTTTTTAACTTAACTCAGTGGCGGATCTAGAACATTAATAAGGGGGGGGCTAACCGAGGGTCTGCGCCCCCCCCCCCCCCCGATCGGCGGGCCAGACCGGAGGGGGGTTCGGGGGCCCTCCCCCGAGAAGTTTTTGAAATTTAAGTGTTAAAAATAGCAGTTTCATGTCATTTCTTGACCCATCTTTGGAAAACAATACTAAATCGCCAATCAATTTTTATTACAAACAACAGTTTGGCCAATGTACCAACTTTCATCGCTCTTATTATCATTAATATTTAATGAGAATTTCTTTTGCATCGTGAAGTACAATGCATACACTAACCTTAAAAAATTTGGTTAGTTTTTATAGGCCTACCACTGTTGCTATCTAAATTTTTATTATCTTTATTTCGTATTGAAATGGTACACTCTCGTGTTAACACTTTTAACTTTAATTTACTAAGTCGGTAATAGGTAGGTAGGTTAATATTTTAAAATGTTATTAATAAGTACATTTCTTCATGGATTAGCCACTAGATCACGTAGCCTATAGGCCTGGCGCACATGTTATGTAGATCACATGTGGTGAACTTAATAGCAACTCTAAAAAGTGCTTAGTTGTATTATCCATTTACTTTACTTTTATTTATCTAAATATTCATAATCACTAATACAAAGTACAATAAAAAAATTATTGTTTTTATTATAGTACCATCCGGCAATTAAGTAACTGGCTGCAATGCAAAACCACATGTTAACTTGGATACTTGGTTTCACAGTATCTAGATTATTATAGGAGAACGGTATGTGACATCATCAGCTGATTGAAGAGGTCCTGCCGTACTGCCTGCCCCGTTGACGTCATAATCTTTACATTCACGTAAAAGTTCAATCAGCTCAACTAACCTCAACTGAGATTTTAATGAACATAAAATTGGTTTATTTAACTCGTCCATATTATACTGGTCAGATGCGTAATGTAAATGCCATTTCATGTCAAATCGCAATCGCAAACCTGTAGCTTCTCTTTTCCTGGCTCTTTTATTTGTTAATGTAGTAAAAATTAATTGTTTCGTGTTTTTTGTAAATTAATTATTTTGTTGAATTTTATGAAATTTATATTGAAACTAAGTTATTTAATTTGTTCGCGTTACTTGATGTAGTAGCAATAAAAGTAAGAAAATTGAACCCCAATCGAAAACAAATGTATAAATGAACAAAATTCGAAAACCAATACTCTGAGTTTATTTAATGATATTCAACTATCAATTTTCACAAAAACTTTTGTATTTTATAAATTTAGGCTAGCCTATATTTAATAGAAAAATATAGAAATATTTACAAACTCTAAAGTTCATTTTTTTATAATCAGCCTTATAACAGTTTTAGCACAATTTACACATATTTTGTTCCTTATTTTTTATTATTTATCCTGTAATTGTTGCGTTTAGCTACGACCATCGGAAATCGGAATTTATTATTCCAAAACGTCGGTTTCTGGTCACTACTTGTAGGCCTTAGCTCACCTGGCTTGGCACGGCGCCAGACGCAATGTCGATTCTGCACCTGAATTGCCTGTCCACCGGTTGAAGGCGCACAACCAGCGACCACAGAGAGGGCGTTGGAGTGCCGCCATGTTGGATTTATTTCCCATAAGAGCAATGCTAAACTTGTCCTCGGCATTTGTCATATAATTTCTTAATTTTTTGTCCGATTGGTTCAGAATAAATAGCGTTTGAATAACAATTAAATTCCCCGTTCCTTTTGCGAGATCGATTCTTTGTAAATAATTTATAAAATGCTGTAGAAAATGTTTTAAAAGTAGTAAAAAACTTGCTTTGTTATTTCAAGTTAGTAAAAAACACTAATTTTTATAAAAAATTCCTCTCGCAAACCAAATCCGCCTTGATGAACCCTTTATTTAGAGCTATAAACCATTATTTTCTGATTATAAATAAAAGAGTTATTTGACATGCCGTTTAACATTGCTCTTATGGGGGAACAGCGGAATTTGGATTGACTCCAACGCCCTCTTAAATAGACTGGCTATCCCATAACCCTGTACGCATAGAACTGCCTGTACGTTGTCGGATGTGAAGCTAAAGTCGGCCATCTTAGCTGAGTGTAGAAACGTAGAGCGACGCTGGAAAGGCGAATGCGTTCTTATCATTT
Source organism: Neoaliturus tenellus (assembly GCA_030545055.2). Taxonomy (NCBI): domain Eukaryota; kingdom Metazoa; phylum Arthropoda; class Insecta; order Hemiptera; family Cicadellidae; genus Neoaliturus; species Neoaliturus tenellus. The sequence continues at coordinate 11,408,607 of CM061535.1, forward strand.
ACACCGCAGTTTAAATAGCTTAAAATGCTCGAAATGCTTTGAAATTTGACACACATAAGTCAAATTCAACAGCAACAATACTTACTTTTCGTTGTAAGTTGCGGTTGATTTTGTTAAGCTATAAAGTTTAATAGTGTGTGACGCTAATGGTGTGGTTTTAATTCGAAAATAAAAACTGCTTGACACTTAAAAAACTAAATAAATTCCATTGTTTTTGTACATTTTAATTAGTGACATAAAAAAGTTACATTGCGAGGAAAATTTTTGTTTTAAGGTCAGGTGCGTGATGTAAGCGAGAGAAATGTAGCCAAAGTTATATTTTTCAAAAGGTACTTTTTGAAAAAAAAACAAAAAAACTAGCTATTGCAGTTTTTATTATATGATTGGCAGAACACGAGCTTCGTGACGCGGTGATGCGGCCTCTCGGCTGCGCGGCGGCCCGCTACAAACAGGGGAATTTAACGTGGTTAGCTTAGCTTCTGGATATGATTTTTAAAAGATTACATGATTACATGTTTACAAAAGTAGGTCTTGCATTTTTGTATTTAAAATTTTATATACTAACTACTTGTAATTAGAATTAAAAATAGTCTATAACTATGTACTGTAGGACAGATTATATTTGAAAAACAAACAACAATCATAATCGGTACATCTATTTATTTTACATCAATTCAAATTTACAAATCAATAAATAAAACTATGTTTTAATAACATTACTGGCTGCTTTGCTACTACAAAGTGTTTAAGCGAAAACATCATCTACGCAATACCAAAAAAGGTTATAAAAACAAATAAAAACAACAAACCACAATAAATTAAATAATAGTTTACCTACACTAGCCGTCACGAGAGAAGTCCGTTGAGGGCGGGACTTAGCGGTCACGTGATTTTGGACCAACGAATGAGATTCAAGCGATGTTGCCGTTATTCACCTAGCCTAATTGCATAAATCACATGTTGTAAATAATAACATTTCCAAATGTAAACAATATAGGCTATATGTAAACAATCCGAAATACAATCTCTTTTAAAACCATCATTTTTTTAAGAGTAAGTGTTGAATGTTAAGTATTATAATCGTTTAAAGTAAATTTTGTTGATGTTTCAATATGGACCAAAAAACACCTCCCGCATCACTTGCTATTAGCCTAAAAAAGAAAAAACGGTTAACAGTGCAGAACGGAACGTATAGTGTACAACGTTTATTGTTTTTTTGAAACAGCTCGCTCTCCTTTTTGTCATTTCGTGAGTGTGTTAATGGTAATCAAACTGGAAAATAATGTGCTATTGCTTGCAAGATTAGTGAAAAAGACAGTTAACATAATAAATAAGTAGGCAATATTGTCAGTTTTTGATGAGTCGCCAACACAATCTTTTTCAACACCGGGAAAATCAAGAAAACGAAAGTCCCCCAGTCATTAACTCGATAAACTCCCCCCTAAAACCGATTAAAATATCAGAAAAGTTAAACAGTTATTGGAAATCTCCGGACAATAATACACCTGGATAAACTGTTGGAAAATGAACAGCAACAACAGGGCTGCCAGCACAGGAGAGAGGCACTCCTTGGCTGAGTAGACAACACGGCAACGATGCTCTGTTTCCAAGAATTCAAGCATCGATACATTGTGTAAAATAATGAATAAAGGATCAAGTAGTCAACAATATTTAAATCCACAAAATTATGTTTCTGTTTTTTTTTTTTTTTATGTTACTGTTATTTTATTTTACTGTTATTACGTTTAATGTTCCTGTTATGTTATTGTTTTTGTCAAATTATTTTTAACTAAGGCCCGAGCTTCAATTTAGCTCAGTAAGCCGGCAGTTGTTTATTTCCTAATTATGTAGGTCTAGCACTTGTTATTTGTTCATTTGTTATCTTTCTAGAAATTTGGGTGAAGTTTTAGTTGGTATGAATCACGGTAGAAATAAGATCATTCTAATCATGAAACTATAGGGTATACTGTCCAAGTAAAACACTGTAATTAACTAGAAAGGTAGCCTATATGACAAAGTCTATTGTATTATTTGATTGTTTACATTGTTTAAGGTCAGAATAAACAATTACTAATTATTTAGTTTTTAACTAAAAAAGAACTATAATTGTGATCCTGAAAGCTGAAAGATCCCGAGGCAAAATATGTTATGATTCCATATATTTAGTGTTATTAAATCTGCGGATTGAATAATTTCTAACAAAATAAAAAAAAAATTTAAGAAGGTAAAAGATAAATTTAGGACAACACGATCAATTGTAAACGCTTAAACAATGTTAGTTTGACACTGACTTTTGACTTCGTATCCTGATTTAAGGGTTAAAGGAAAATGAAACCAAGGGGTTTCTTACAAGGAATAAGAGCATATTTATCTTTTAACACCCTTTTATGAACATGGATTGGCTTTATTTCAACAAGGTGTCCATGAAGAGGGCGTTCCATCCGTAAAGAAATAGGCGTCACGTGAACAACGGGCGCGGCACGGCACAAATACTGACAAAAGTGTTACGGCAAATTTCAAAAGTCAGTAGTATTGAATTTTATGGGAGTGCACTAGGTCAGTACGGTACTGCACAAACACTCCCTGATGGTCTGCACCTTCCGCTGCCTTGCAAAAAGTTGGGCGAGCGAATTTTAGGAAGTTTTCAAGCTGCCGTGCCGGCTATACGGCCACCTGCAGTGCGCGTACCCTCCGGTCGGCGATACGGGATTGTCGTTCTTACGTGAAAACGACTTTACAAAGATGGGTATATTTAAGTTGATAGTTTTAATGGATAATACCAAAATTTGAACATTATGAGGCATTTAGAGTACTTGAATCCTCTAGGAATAATAGGCCTACAAACATGATGTAAGTATTGTTTTTATCTTATTCTTTCTTTTGAAACTATTTAAATTATGACCATAATTTTTTTCACATATTGTTACTTAGCTAACTCGCCTTTTTATGGAGCGTGCGAATGTTCAGGACGATGTAAAGAAGGATATCCGCCAGTGCCGTGCCCTTCCGTCCGCCCGTACCGAACCGCCCCAATGAGTACGTAACTTTAACAGAAGTAGTGTAGGAACTTCTTGGCACATTTTTATCTAAAGGGGGCGCCTACATCCAAATGAAGGCACCGGCCATCTAGGGAGATCTTTCTTTGTTTATGGGAGGGGGGGAGGTCTTTCGCGTATCTGAACGAGGGTATCAAAATCAGACAAGATACTTGATCTGCACTCTCGCCTCATCAAGATAAATAATTTGATAAAAAATAATCCTTTTAACTATCAAACTGCTGTTTTTTTCTTTTCATTTGGTTTTTCAAGCAGCAGCCATCCTTTGACTTTCGCTTCCCGGTCCCGCCACCGGGAGCGGAGCTTCCGTGCAAACGCACGGGCCACTAGCCGCTACTGTAAAAAGTTGTCTTATTACGACAGAGGACAGTACCCACATAGGTTTTCAAGATAACTCAAGACATGAAAGAAAAGATAAATTATGACAAGCTATTCACCCTCAATATCGGTTTTCAATTTGTAGTTTTGTAAATGCATGATGATGTCCAAACATAAACACATGAACTACGAACCTTTTTTTGTTTTCAATGTACAAATAATCTACGTGTTTAAAACACGGGATGTACACATTAGAAACAGTTTTATAATCAGGTGATCGCTTCAATGATTTACGTTTGTATTGGTAACCAGCGTTCAATGTGGCAACACCGCGCTTAATTCCTATTGGTTACAGCTCAACGGACTTCTCTCGCGACGGCTGGTATAATAAAATATGAGTTTACCATACGGGACATATTTCAAAATACAAAGACAATTGAAATAAGCAAAATATAGAAATATAAATAATAAAGTACAAATAATGAAGTAAGAAGAATAAAATGAACGTCCGCCATAAGTTTCTTATTGTTTTACTGTCCCATAAATGTGATTGTTCTAGTTAGGTGGTTTCTGATTTTTTGTTTGTGTACAGTAACATTTTAAATTTTAGTGTAATGATTCCTGATTGGATGTATCCTGATTGTGAAAAATCTTTTGCATATTAGTTTGGTAAGCAAGACGAAATGGTTTTCAAAAGGATCTTGATCTAAAAAGTGGTCGCTGTGAAAAAGGTTAAGGCCATTACAATGGTGTAACTTTAGTAACCATCACGTCTACGACATTTTTTGTGCTTATCAAAGTGTCTGTATCAACAAAAAATCTAACAACCGATTCTCTCAACAAACAAAGCTTTGTTATTTCGGAAGATGGTTGTATTAATCCCCGTCGGTTCTTAAAAAGATAGGACTGCGGCATGGATTTTCGTTTGCAGGAAAAGCTGCAATAATGCCTTTCTATAGTAACCAACACTGATAATAAAATATATTTGATTTAGCCTACTCAGTTGTATGAATTTAAGTGTCCGATATGCTATATAAGTCCAAAAACAATTAATTGTTCAAACCATATGTCTCTCAGTGCGTTTGAAATTTCCACCGTCCGGCAAATTCGCACGCACGCAACGTCGTCCGAATTTCACCACCCAGCTAGGACGCCGCCTTACCTACATGGTTAACAGTGGTGTAATGGTTAACAGTTTATACAGTTTAGTTTAGTAAATAGCTTACAGTTTAGTAAATACAGTACAGTAAATAGATTAGGCCTACTGAAGTAAGACAAGATCAAAACAGAATAAAAATAACAATACATTTTATGCTAAAAACTACATTTAGCCTACTATAATACTTTTAAAATTCATACAGGCCTACTTACTACCTTCATACGGCATACTCGCATAAACGAGGTATCAATAATTCATAAATCCGAGTGGCTTTATGAATTTTACTGAGACAAATATAAAGATTAACATGGATGGGAAATTCAAACCTTTATTTTCAATCCTGGGGTGTGTTGTTCTATCGCTGGTCTAATTTGCAATAAAAACCTATCAGAAGTACAGAATTATTTGTGACATTTTTTTAAAAGACGGAGACATTAGTAGGGTAAGGCCTAAGTTCGTTCCGTAGGATAGTTCAAGTAAAGCTATTTAAAAGCAAAAAACCGGGATATATTTCTTGAAGTCGCATGGGATTCTCAGTTGTAAACACACTATTTCACAACAACAAACTAACATTTAAACTTCTCCTAGTCTGATATGAAATCAAACTTACCTATGGTGGGTGATACCCCCAGCCCGACCTTTGTTGAAGCACCCATATGCCACACAGTTTGTTGGCATAATGGCATATCGCAAGGGTTAAAAGCTGTGAACAATCTGCCAAGGGTTCTGGCTAGGTTGTGCCTGCCCCGGGAGCGCGCGGCACTAGGGTGACTCATCGCAGCCTCCGTCATATTGGTGGCGTTTCTGGCTCAGACGTTGGTTACACCTTTGCGTTCGCTTCGGTCAGTCTATTTAATTCTGTGGTCGCTGGGCACAACGTACTATTCTCGTATACATGTTCTCTACCTGTAGGCAGGTATGATGCCTTAGCTCACCTTTCTTGGCACGGCGCCAGACGCAATTTCGTTTCTGCTCCTGAATTGCCTGTCCACCAGTTGAAGGGGCACAACGCTCTATTCTCTAATTACTAATTAATACATGGTGTCAGCCAATGACGCACCAGGCGTAGACCGGTGCTTATAACTTTTCATCCATGGCATTACATAATTAATTTAAACCAAGAAAACACCAAATTTAAGAAAATCTACATTTTTGTTGGTGTGGCTCATTTTGGTTTGACGTGATTGGCATTCATATTTTGGTTAAAATTTCTCTTCATACAAACCATGTTTGCAATAAGCTTGCTGTTCATAGGGACTGGTGGTGAAAAACTTTAAATGTTATATCTTTTAAACAGGTGTTTTAATATTTGTAGCATTCTGCGTTAAATTTGTTACAGTATCACAGTCAGGGCCGCATTTAGCCAAACGGCGCCCCTAGGCACATAAAACAGTTGCGCCCTCCCTGCCGCAATACCGGCCACGACAAATAAATAAAGTCCCGATTATTATTTCAGATGCGTGTATTCTCAAAATGACGGCTACTTTAAATTCAAACATCTCAAAACCGGTAAATTGAATCAAAATTTTACAAGAGACAAAAAGTTGACAGATTTATTAAATTAACTAAACAATACCAAGATAAGATTCTACAGATCTAACAACAAGTAACGGAGTTATGCACTACGGCGGCACGGCTCGGACGGGCGCATGCTGGCACGGCCCGCAGTGTTTTGAGCGGTTGTGCTTACTGGAACGGCGGTACGCTTACTAGTGCGGTGGTACTAGCGGACACCCAGCGTTCCGGCCATCCGCACTTTCCGTCAAAAGAGATTAATCGCTCTAACAACTCAATTTGCTATTGCGAGCTGGGTAGAACAACGAAAATAATGCGCCGCCCGTCTCGGAGGGTACCAGCCGTCACGGTCTGTAAGGTAGCTCGGAATTGTCCTGAGATTCTTTCTCCCAAATCTTTTACAAAACTGCGGTACGTGCGAATCTTCCGGGAGTGTTCGTTGCGTGCCATATCATCACCCTAGTTCGCGAACTCTAATGAGTTTCAATGTTAAAAACTTAAAAAGTGCCGATCCGCCCATCTGTCTGTGCCGTGCCGCCGTTGTGCGGGCGTAGCTTATTGTAGTTTTTCAACAAAATAACCTTAATTTGCATGAATTAAAATAAAAATTGAGGTTTTATTCAGAAAAATATCAATATCTCCGTTACTTTTATGCGTCACTTTTATCTGAATATACCGTACTCCTTATCTTGGTATCATTAACTGTAAAATTTATTTTTTTAAAATTTTTTGTCTCCTGTAAAATATTGTTCAATTTAACCGGATTTGAAATATCTGTGTTAAATTATTTTAATGGTGACCATTTTTAAAAATATTTTGAAAATATTTTCCCCTGAAAATGAACATTGGTGTGATTAAATGCCATTGAATTAATATAGTGACCCATCACAGATATAAACATTTTTTATAAAAAACAAATTGGCGGATAGAGGCTAAAACAGATCCGAAATGAAAAATGTACTACACATTTTAGATTTTTATTTTGATGTGTAGAATACTAATATGCATAGTCAGTGACGGGGTTTAATGACATACTGTATACACAAAATTGTATATTTTGATATTTTAAATAAATCAAATCCTCTAAAATGTATAGTATTATATTATCCTTCGCAGTAATTAAGCAGTGACATATAACCTGTCACTGTTAATTCACTTCTTCAAAAGCTCAATCTCTAAGTGGAATATCGACAACACCATATTATATTGAAAGAAAGATGTATGTAACCGCGGGTTTTAAATAAGTAATAACTTTGGTACTGTCAAAACTTTATTTTGATGATGTATAAAATAACAAGGATGTAGTAGGCCTACCGTCCGTGGAGTGGACCTACGATTTGTTTAGTTTGGCCGCCGCCGCCGCGCCGCAAAGCAACGCAGAAAGGTCTGCACGAGCCTTGAGTTGCGTCGCCCTATTTTTCAGGCGTTTACACGGGAATAATTACGCGTATAAATAACAAATTTTCCCTTTTTAACCCCTCGAAATTTGGCGCCCCCTAAAATTTTTCGCCCTAGGCCTGTGCCTAGTGGGAAATGCGGTACTGATCACAGTAAACAGGTTATTAAATTTACACTAACAACTGGGGGTGTCAATCCCGGGATCCGGGATCCCGGTCAATATCGGGTGCCGAATAATCCCGGGGTTTTTTACCCTCAATCCCGGAGTTATCGGGATTGACAAAAACCCATTATTTTGACGATTTTTTACGTTTCCACTACTTAATTCAAATATTAATTAAAATTGTTTAATAAATTTACTGTAGTGCAGACAACGTATAAAATCATAACAAAAGGTTTAAAATCGCTTGAATCAGCCACCAGCCACATCCTCATTCATACAATACCTTAAACAACATCGTTTTGCGTTCAAACTCCAGAGTAATTTCTTATCGCAGGGAACATCCGGTGCGCCTCCGTCCCTCGGTTGTCTCTATTTTCGATGTATTTATTTTATTCCAAGACACAATACTTTCAGTTGACATATAAGGCTTAGTAATTTTGAAAAATATTATGTTAGAAGTAAAAGTTTTTTATTTTATTGTATTATGACAATTATGTTTATTGGTTTGCAAAATGTATTACGTTCATTTATTTAACCCTAGCAACATCAATCATGTAAATCGGTAATTTGACAAAACGATGTTGTATATTTCTTGCTTTAATGGAAAATGTTTATGAACATCGCTTATTACTTGGTTGAAGTTGAAAGGTTAAATGGTTTAGGTTTTGAAGACAATAAGAGAATGTGATATGATCACAAATGCAGTGCCACTCAACGAAAACGTAATACAATATGCATTTATTTATTTGTAGTTCAATGAAATATTTTGAAAGTAGGGGATGTCTTGTAACAATTGAGGTAACTGGACGGTTCAAGGTTCAACGTTGGAGTCACGTGAGCCACGGCAGAACCGAAATGCCGACTTCAAACTAGAAGCGTAAAAACAAAACATGTGCGTGGAACAGATAAGCTTAGAGTTTGCCAGAATGCCGAGAAACTCGAGATTATGAGCAATTAAAATGCATCTTTCGTAAATTTGAATAAAAAGTGTTTTTAATTTTATTATTTCATAGCTGAATATTCTATATTTCTATGATTTATGAATCCCGGGATCGTCGTTAATCAATCCCGTAATAATCCCGGGATTGCAATTTGGGCCCGGGATTGACACCCCTACTAACAACCAACCATCCAGTGACGTAACTAAGGGGGGGCGGGCGGGGCTTGTGCCCCGGGCGCAGATCTTTAGGGGGCGCAGAAGGGCCGGATCTAAGATATAGGCGAATCAGGCGACGGCGAAAAGGCTGCCAGAACCGAGGGGCGCCATCACGACGAAGACAAGCACCCCTGATTTTCGGAGACGAGCAACCATAACCATATTCTTCAGGATGAGTTCCCCGATGGGCGGACGCGAGCGCTATAGATTAATGGTTAAGGAAGCCCTCTATTTGCAATTAATAGCGCCCCTAACTGTTAAGGACGCCTTTTTGTTTGGCAGTAAAGAGCGCCCGCCATCGCCGGAAACGAGAGCGACCGCTATCGCGCTATAGGCGTTAAAGAGCGCTCCCGATCGGCGGACACGAGCATCCTCCTTCGGGGGTTACGGGCGCCCACAATTGGCATAATGAGCGCAACTATAGATGGTTAAGGACGTCTCGATCGGCAGTAAAGAGCCCCCGCTACCGGCGGGAAAAAGCGATCGTTATTGGCGGTAAAGTGCGCCCCTATATAGAATCTCTCCGATCGGAAGAGCGCTCAATATAGGCGAAAAAGAGCGGCCGCTATCGGCGGTAAATAAGAGCGACCCCAATCGGCAGTTTTTTCTTTTTGTCTTACCCTAGACTACATAAAAAAGTAAATAATTGCCGTGCAAATTTTGCGAGCGGTTAGTTATGTTTATAAATATTAAATATTTGTCTAAAAAATTATAATTAAAAATCAATATTATTTTTGTATTTTACTTTAGGATTATTTCATTCTTAAGATCTGTCCTTATAATTCTTAATACAAAGTTTAACTGCCATCCATCCATTTCAGTCATTTATCCTTAAGGGGTGTGAATAGTGGCATATTGCACTCTGAAAGTGGGGCTTGCTTATAGTTTGATGTAGGCCCCTACACTTATGCTGGCATTTAATTTTTTCTTTTGACCCTTACAGTGCCTCTGCCCTCTGACATGATATAACACTGATACAGTATTGTCCTAAAAAACATGTTTCTAATTTAAAAAATGAGGTTGTACGTATTGCTCAGAAAATATTAATTCCATGTCCCATGCGGCTGGCGGCATGTGTTTTTGCAGGGAGTTTCTTTTTAAAACACACCCCAACTTATATAAGTAGAGTGAATCAAGGTTTGGAAAGAGAACAAGTTCGTAAGTTGGTAACCCTGTTTAGTCTCCTTGCTTGGCCTTGTCTATTAGTAATGTATTGTTACAATTTTGCTTACTTTATATAGGTTCTGCGGAAGTGGAAGGTAATTAAGTTGAAGTCGCAAACATGGTTTTGAGCAAAAATTAGAGAGTGTTCGTTGAGCCTGGAGGATTATTTTCAATCAAAATAGTTAGTTTTATACCCAAATTGAGTTTGAACAAAAATTTTAAGTAGAGAGGGTATACTTAACAAACTAACTACATATTTGTAGACCTACATATTTGTAGACCTACATATTGTACATATTGTATAATAATCTACATATTGTAGATTGTTAAATGTTTTGTAGAAACAGGTTCTGTAGGAAACAGAAAACATAACAGAAGTAGAACAGTGGTGGATTATTGAATGAAAACATGTTAATGTAGGTTAGAGCTGCCTTAAAAAACTCACCTAAAAGTATCATTAAGAACAGGATACTAAAACAAGTCAATGAATAGCTGACTTTTTTAGGTATATAGGCCCTACTCTCTTACCTAGAAATTTTCTTTTGAACGTATTTTGGGGGAAAAATTGTATACTCCTTCCGTCACAATGAACACTCTCTGAACTTTACTCCAAAACATGTTTGTGACTTACACAGAGTCCACCTAGAGAACAACAATGTAGCCATGCACATCAGCTGATAACCAAGGAAGAAGACGAACCAGGGTTACTAACTTTATTTTGTTGTCTTTCTAAATCTTGATTTACTCTATTTGTAAGTTAAGTTTAAAAGAAACACTCATTGCTGGTCAACTGGACAGTGTTATTGGCGGGTGCCGCGATCAGCTTTTCCATTTAAAATGGGAGTTTTTAAATGGAACATCTGATCGAGGCAGCCGCCAATAAGCCTGTCCAGGACTTGGAGAGTTTTTGTCAGACTGTAAAGTAGATCGGTTCAACGTTATTTTTATTTGCTTTTTTGTTGCAGGGGGGGGGAGGGGGGCGCCAAATTGAGTTCTTGCCCCGGGCACTGAAATCCCTACTTACGTCCCTGCAACCATCCCTTTTCATAGTTCACAGCAGTTTGAAAACCCTTGAGCAAACATTAGGCGTTCTATTTTATTTTTTAAAACTTAAGTTTTTGTTTCAATACCAATCTGATAACCCATAAGAACCACATCAACGATTTCAATTTCCAAACTTGTTTTTGTACAGAGAAATGATTTATTCTGGAGTTAAACTAAATTTATTTTTGTGCCCAAATACGCATAAATATACAATGTTCAAGCAAAATCTACTCCTGCTACATTTTGAGGAAAATGAACAACACAATTTGTTCCACACAATAGACACTCCTCAGGCCCGGATTAACACTTTTTGAGGCCCTAGGCCAAAGGTGACAATTATGCCCCCCCCCCCCCCCCAAAAAAAAAAGCTGATTTATGAGCTTATTTTAATTCTAATTACTTCGGCTGATGTATAAAACCACAGAATCCGTGGACGTAATCTTTTCGCATCATAAATTTAACGGATCTAGGTACATGAATTTAAATCCAGGACAAAGGAAGAAGGTCAAGGCAAACCTTAGGCCCCTGTTATACATTGCGCCTGTAAACGCGCGTAAAATAAATACATTGCACTAGATAGGAGCATACCCAGCGCCCGATGGTCGCACGTCGTGCGTCATCCAAGGTACAAGCTAGGATCAACCCTGGATCTTTATTGTAGCAATTCGAGCAACGCGCAGCAGGCGGAAGTCCTACGAGCTTGACGCGATGTACAAAAGGGCCCTTACATGGCAAAGGTCAAAACAAAGGGGCGCTGTTTACCGTCAATTAGGGGAATATTTACCGCTGGTCGGGGGCGCTTTTTTACCGATGATTACGGGCGCTATACGCGTATTGGGGGCGCTCTTTACAGTTAATCAGGAGCACTCTTTACTGGCAATCGGAGGCTATGTTTACGACTGGTCGGGCGCGTGATTTAGGCCTTAACTATGATCTTGGGTGCGATTAGATGGCGATGTTTATCGCCAGTCTGGGGGTGATGCTCTTGACCGCTAATCAGGGACTCTCTTTACGGCATATCAGGGGCACCTTAGGAGGTCACCTAGTTCGCCTAGATAGATCTTTCTTCTTTCTCTTTTGGGGAATATTGCTATAATATAAGTGAATAGAATATTATTCTATTTACTCTTGTTATTAAAGAATTTAATAAAAACAAATTGTGAAAAAGCCAGAATTAAATTATATCTGCGGTTAAATATTTTTTTACTGAAACATAGTATAAAAACCTCCCACTTGACGCCCCCTTGGCTGACGCCCTAGGCCATGCATGGCCTAGGTTGGTCTAGTGGATAATCCGGGCCTGACACTCCTTGTACTATTAAAGTATAGTACTGTGTTGATATTTCAGTACCGGTCGTTCAATTGCTTCCATTCAACTAGCTTTTAACATGTGTTTGTTTTACTATACCAATAGCTGTTTCATTTTGCAATTCAATAAAAATTGTTCCCCATGTTTTATCTCTTGGACAAATTCGAACTTTAAGGGCTTCCCTTGGGCTTCAGGATTAAAATATTTAAAAAATCTAAAACCTTTTTGCAAAACTCCGTACTTAGACCATTTTTTGACGCTTCAAACGTTGAAATTGGTCCAGAAATAAGTGAGGTGTTGTGTTTACAAAAACCGCCTTCACATATATATAGATAGATAGATTTAAATGGTTTTGAAAGAGATTTAGGCCTTCAAGTATTTGTGAAAAAATTCAAACGCTTTTATACCAAGTAACGGTATCTTGTTGCTATATAAGTACTAATCATTAATGAGAAACTTAATCGAAAAAACTCTTTTGGAACGGGAATTAGTTATTAGAGTATCACCGAATTTAAACTGTACAAACTGCATAAATTCCGAATGGGCATAATTAATGATCACTAATCATAATGCTTCTTAGTGAGCATTTCTAAAAATAAGTATTTTTGTTGTATATTCAATTTTTGTAATGTCTTCGATAGCAAACAATAATTATTTTAATACCGGTACACTCTTATCAGAATTGTAAAGCCGTGTCTACACCGGAGTTGCAGACTTTTATCGGCAATCTCGATTGTAGACGCACTAAAACAACTGCAACTCGCGTTGCCGACCGGAGTTGCAAACCGAATTTTTGAGTCGGAGACCGAATTTTGGTTTTCCGACCGGAGTCGGTAAAGATCAAAGGCGGTTGCCAACCCCGGTCGGCAACCCGAGTTGCAGCGCCTATTTGATCTGCAACTTGAGTCTGCAACTAGCCCCGCCACCCCTCCCGCCCATCGGCTACGTCACTTCCTTTCCCATCAATCGGCATTAAAAACACTGACTGATGGCTCGGTTGCAGGATTCAAGATTCAAAAAGTCTTTATTCATCAAATTGTATACAATTTATATACATGAATAGTGTCAAGTCTATTGTAACTTACTACCAATATTAGCAATAAGAAACATTTTATTTTACTTTACAAAATACTATACGTTACTTAAAAATTGAAATTAACAAATTCTTCTAAACTGTAAGGTGCAAGGTCAAGTAAGAATGCCTTCAATTTTTTCATAAATTTAGATTTGTCTTTTTCATTTTTTATAAAGGTGGGGAGTTTTCTAAAAAAATAGTTTCCAATATATGAAGTTTTATTTTTTAAAAGTTCAAGTCTTGGTTGTTCTTTAACTAAATAATTTTTGCCCCTCGTATTATAATTATGAACAGGTAATTCTTGGGTATCAGCAATTTGGAAAACATATTTAATCGTTTCAAAAATATATAAGGCGTGGACCGTAAAAATTCTCATCTCTTTAAAATGGGATTTGACGGACTGGTTATATTTTAATTTATGTATTAATCTGATTGCTTTTTTTTTGTAGTGTTAAAATCTTTTTTAAATTCATTGCTGATGTCCCACCATAAATACTAATTCCATAGTTAATATGCGATTCAATATGAGCATGATATACCATTTTAAGAACTGATTTGTCACAAAGATATGACATTGTTCTTAGGACAAATAGACCAGAATTAAGTTTTTTTGTTAAATACTCAATATGGTCATTCCAGCTTAAATTTTCATCAACTGTTAGACCCAATAATTTTGAGGTTTTAACTTGAGCAATGGAATTTTTATCTATAGTTAACTTTATACTTTTATTATTCTTGTCTCTTTTTGATTTGAAAAGAATAAAATTTGTTTTACTAGCATTAAGTGTTAAATTATGATCTATTAAAAACTGACTCAGACTATTTAATTCGGATTTAGCGGAAATTTCTAAATCAGTTAGGGATTTCCCAGTTGTGTTAAGATTAATATCGTCTGCATATATACTTAACTTACTACCTGGGTCATGTAGAGAGTTTGGAAGATTCTTAAGGTAACATATAAATAAAAGAGGACCAAGAATAGATCCTTGTGGGACACCGGATGAAGTCTTTAATAAATCAGATCTTGTTTTTTGGATGATATTATTTTTTGACAAAGTTGATATTTCCACAAATTGGTAGCGTTCCTCTAAATATGATTTAAACCAATTGAGAGTGACTCCTTTAATACCTAAATTATCGAGTTTTACTATTAATTGATTGTGGTCTACATTATCAAATGCCTGGGACATGTCCATGAAGACGCCAGCTGAATTTAAACCTTTATCTAGTGAATTTATTACTGACTCAATGAAAGTAACCACTGATGTAACAGTCGATCTACCAGCACGGAAACCATGTTGTTCATTGTCAATTAGTTCATACTGGTTTAAGAAGCTGTTCATTCTGTTGTAAACTGCTTTCTCATATACCTTTGAAATTGCTGGGAGAATTGACACTGGCCTGTAGTTTGAAATATCTTTCCTAGAGTTTTTTTTATAAACTGGTACAACTCTAGCAATTTTAAGTTCGTTTGGAAACATTCCTGTTACAAACGATGAATTGATTAGGTGCGTTATAATGAATTTAATCTCCTCCTTCACATTTTTCAAAATTTTAACGGATAAATCATCATAGCCAGATGTTGTTTTATTTTTTAAAGATTGTATAATAGTTATTATTTCGCTATCAGTTACTGGTTCAAAATAAAATTTTGGATGCCATATATTTTTTAAAGAGGTAACCAATGTAGTATTAGAAAGAGAATTTGAATGTAACGTTAAAGGTTTTGTAAAAAAAGAGTTAAATAGATTTGTTATTTCTTTTTGTTTGCTAATTATTTTATTGTTAACTTTTAATGAAATATTTTGCAATTCTTTTTGTTTTTTGCCATTAAAAACTTCCTTATTAATAATTGACCATGTTGTTTTTGAAATGTTTGATGACCGTTTGATTTTTTTGTTATAATATTCTTTTTTTGTTTTTAAAAGATTAAATTTATATTTTCTTTGACGAATTTTAAGTTCTTTGCATTCCTTATCTTGATGTCTTGCACACTTACTCAGTCTAACAATAGCTTCTTTCTCTTCTCTTAACCTAGTATTCATCCAGAAATTCTTTTTAGATCCTGTTTTAACAGTAATTTGTGGAAAGCACTCATTAAAATAATAAAAAAATTGCTGATGGAACTTAGAGTACTTATATTCAACAGGAGACATGTAAATTTCCATCCAGTCCTCATCTTTTGATTTTGATTTAAACAAATTTATGTTTTCTTGGCAAAAATTTCTACAAGTTTTTATTTTTGAATTGTTTTGGTCATGATCAAGGGTGATATTTATCTCAAGTACCTGACCATCATGATCTGACAAACAAGTAATCAAGCCATACACATACAACTGTACATCAATAATATTTGTTAAGAAATTATCAATGGATGATTTTGAATTTTTAACAACTCTTGTGGGAAAATCCACTAAATATCTCATGCTGTGACTTTTTAATGTGTTTAAAAACTGTTTATATGTATGATTTTTTTCCAAAACATTTATATTAATGTCCCCAGCTACAATTATATTTTTACAAATTCCCAAGAGGTTGTCAATTACAAAACTAAGTTTGTCTAAAAATAGTTTGCTTCATGCGCTTGGGGAACGGTAAACTCCTAATAATATAAACTGATAATTGGTGGTACAGCACTTCACCGCACAACATTCAAAAACCTTCTCCTGACAAGTTTCCTGTACTAAAGAGGGTGAAATTTTTGTTATTTTCAGATTATTTAAATTATTTTTAGCAATTAATGCCACACCTCCTTTTGTAAAATTTGTTCTGCAAAAATAATTTTTAAGAGTGTAACCATCAATATTAAACCTTTGAATTTCATATTCTTTCATATTATGCTCGGTTATTACTAATAAGTGTGGATTTATATCATTAATAATAATTTCTAATCCATTTTTCCGAGACTCGAGATGTTCTATGTTTTGGTGAAATATTATTATTTTGTTTTTGGCGGAGTCAAAGTTTGGTTTAGGTTTGTGTTTTGATAAGTTTTGTAAATTGTGCTGTGAAGAACTATACACATCCTTAGCTAAAGTTATACATTCTTTGGAGAATTTTGAATTATTGGTAAAAAAGAAGAAGTTGGAACAACCATGTTATCTGAGATCACTGCCAAACTGACTCCACTCACAGACACATCACTTTTACTCTGCTTTTCACTGCGGTTCAGGTTGCGGTTGCAGAAGCAAACTGTGTACAGTTGCAAGCACAAGCTGCAAACATCTGTCTGCAACTAGCGTCTGCAATCGAGATTGCCGATAAAAGTCTGCAACTCCAGTCTCCAACTCCGGTGTAAACGCGGCTTAAGTTCTAAAACCTGGTTTATAACCCTGTATGACTTTTAACTGAACAGAAATACCAGGCCATATTAAATCCAACAGCTGTACATGGTTTCTAACTCGACAATATATTAGCTCAGGCTTCTACTACTGTAGCTTGTGCTAAGTTACTAGCTCGGTAAGTGGCGATTCCTCGTGCTTATAGTATTATTTACAATATTGACACTATAAACTTAACTATAACTTAATTTTGAAATTTGTTGAATGAAAGTCTAGATTTCTAGTCTAAAGTCTAAACTTCTAGCTACATAAATTTGTAGCATAAAGACTGAATTAAAGCAATGAACGGAAAATTACCCAGAATATTTCATTATTGTCATAACGTTTTAGTTTAATTTTTTTCATTTCTTGTGTAAAGTATAAAGTGTAGAATCATTTAAAAATTAATAAGTATCCTGAACATTTGGAGCAACATAAAAACTTTTTTTGACGAGTACATGAATACAACCAACGAACTTTCTTGAGTTATTCTTAAGTTACAGAAAAGCTTTATAGGATTAAATAAAAAATGATCGGGACTAGATACATTTTACAAATTTATATTTATTTCCATTTAACACCAAAAATGAAATTACAAAACTGTGTGGACCATTTTGTGTTCCTTTTCACCTTAAAGAGATCACATCATTAAATTATAAAATTACTACTTGTAATGTTATAAATTTTAATATAACAAAATAACAAAATAAAATTAACACATTATTATGGGCATACAAATAATAACAATCAAGATTATGAGAGTATGCACTTTTTACTCACATATTATGCTGTGAAAATGTAATGTTTTGTTAATTAGTTCTCATTTGGCATTATTCAATATTTATTTTAAAATTAAATGTTTAAAGAGTCATTCTCTTGACATGAAATCATTTTTTTACAGTAATCATATTTAAATACAGATATTAAAAGAACAAAATAACCTCTATTTATCGTACTTAAACAATATAAATTCACTTATCTTAACCAATACAATAATGTCTATACAAGTATAAGTTTATTTATATTTAAAATATTATGATGTTTGTTGTTATTAAAAAATTTTATAACTGTCAAGAGTTACATAACTATATACATTTTTAATCCACAGGCTAAGCTAAGTTTCGGCACATTTCTTTCTTATGATTGATATTTTGAGTGCACATTGAAATCAAACCATTTTTCAACAAGGACATAATAGGCATCGCTTTGACCAGTTTCACTGTTTTCTCACTGTCTTACTTTTTATTGATAAAATCGGTGTGCATAAATTAAAATAAAAGTTTACGCTTATAAAGCTTTGAACATTTATTTCCTATATTTCTTAACTATAATACATTTAATAACTCCAATGAAAAACCTGTTTACAATCTGTTTTAAAATATATCACACAAATCAACTGAAATGAAGTAGCTTTTGAAGCAATCACTGAATCTCTCGAAGGCTGTACTGTAAAATCAAACATGTACAATAAGGTACAATAGGAACTGTGTAAACTAACAAAACACAAGACTGCAAGATCGCATCAAACACCTTGCAAAATTGTTAACTTTTCACTCAAGTGCATATATTACATATCTGCATACAGGCTAGGAATAAAAAATGGCTGAATATGATTTTTCCGAGGCTGGAATCAGTGGGAAGGCGGTGACTTGAATGGTAGATACAACCTCCTCCCCACAATAACCTGACTACAGTCTTGGGTCTGAAGAGCGGCAAACAATGTATTTTACACCACAAATAAAGAATACCTCTAAAAGTATCAAAATTATCAACTTATTGTATATTTGTACAAATCCTTGATATGAATTAGGTTTTAATCAGATGAAGCAGTCCAAATTGAGGCACCTACAGTTTTTCTTGGACTTCATTTTGTATTTAAGATGCCAACAGACTACGCCAGACTATTTATGGAACATTATAGAGCCTAATAAAGATAATTTTAAGAAATATTTGTCATACTTATACAATTTTGTAATATTTTTTGAGGCAATATATTTAAAAATAAATAAAACAAAAAGAATCATTTTCATCAAATTTGTTTATCATCAGCAGGCTACATTTATTTTTCTTATTATTCCTAGCAAAATTATTTACTTCCCAGATCCAACCGGCACACTGACAGAGATTTGTTGTTGAATTTTATGGCCATACAAATTGATATTGAGTTCTGAAATATTTTCATGTTTGAATAATGAGATAAAAGATTACAGCAATAAAATACACTTTCATTAGAAAAAAATGTATACAACAATTTGTTTCCCATATAACAAAGGCACATTGTTCCTAGATTCAATAACTTCAGGGTTCCCTTGTTGTCAATTTCTTAATAAACCTTTTTGTAAACGTGTTGCTAGATTGACTTCTAAGTTAACACAAGATCAAGCATGTTTAATCATTTTTTTATTTAAGGTCTTAACTCTATTTATGTTTTATAACTTTAACCTTTCCTAAGATATGACTCAAATATCAAATGGCATGTTCCTTCGTCCTACTCATTTTTGTAGCCATTTTGTATAAAACATATTGGGGTGCCAGCTCTAACATTTTTAGTGCTTTACCCCAATACATATAAGTTATTTTACGGAGAAACTTAATTTATATTAACGTTCTGAGATATAGAAATAGTTCAAAAGCTACATCCCTCATTCATGGCTAATCTTATTTGAATGGCTTGAAAATTTCTGTCCTTCTCATCTTTATCAAAGAAAATAAATTTACCTCTAATTTTCTTGAGCTTTCTACATCCAAAGGAGCCCTGAAGTTAATTGCATTTTTTTATTACTGACGTTGTGAATCCATACAATCAATATACAGTTAAAATCCAATGTATAATGTAAAATAACTTTTTTCCAAACTTTTATCTCAATATCAACCATTTGAATACCAGTAACTTACTGTTATTTATGTTAGGTAAAATATTATGTTCTAATTATGTTAAGGAATAATATAACAAGCTAAGCTCACCAAATAAACGATAGTTGATAGTGAAAAAAAATTTGTGCAGAGTAATCAATCCTCATTGTGATGACATTTTCAAGTTCTTATCATGAATTATTTTAAAAATGAAACTATCAACTATCTAACCAATACCAATGAGCAAATTTATCTTTATAAACAATGTACTCTATTAATATACAAATTTTCTCATGTAGCCAACGCTATAATCTGTTAGAAACATCAAATTCATTTCACAGATTGAGTTCTTGTTACTAATAGCTAGACTAGGCTCTCCAACTGTGATGACTCAAAACAGGTGGTCAAAATCAGTGAGTAAAAGAATAAAACACACCCTTTGCAGCAGAAATCTTCCTCATTGAATTTCATACTGAATTTAATCAAGAATGAATTTATTGAAGCAATCATACTTTTAAACCTATCAGGGAATATGGCTGCAGAGCAGGTAATTCACTCGCACACACACACACAAGCTAAAAATTACAATAAACACAATATACCAAACACTAACTTGATTACATTATGGATCTAACAAAACACAATTATTTCTCCTATTTAGCGGTTTTCACAAAAAGTACGAGGGTCGTCCGTAAAATAACCGCCGTTTGAGCGTGGCGCGATAAGTAGTGGGGGTAGCGCCGCCATTCTTACATCGGTGTGCACAGTCGTTCAGTACGTTTCTAGCTGTGCAAGAGAGAGCATCGTACGATCGCACGTTCTTTTGTTAAAACGTAAAAACATGAGCGCTGCGATAGAAAGTCCCGCCTAGTATGAAGTGTGTGGTGTAATAAGATTTTTTAGGTAAAAAGTTAAAGAGAAGCTGAAATTCATTGTGAATTGAATGCGGTGTATGGCTTAAAAATTGTGAGCAAAGTGGGTTGTCCGTCAATGGGTTCGTTTTTTGTACACAATAACGAGTGTCGTGGTTTTCTTACATCTGGCGTTGTGTTTGTCAATGACTGTGTGAGGGCGGGCGTTGTCGTGGACAAACACAACGCCAGAAAACCTCGACATCAAAAAACAAACGAATCCATTGACGGACATCACCTTCACTCATAATGTTTAAGCCATACATCGCACTCAATTAACAATGAATTTAAGCGGCTGTTTAACTTTTTGTCCAGAAAAATCTCATTACACCATGCACAACGTACTTGGCAAGAATTTCTATCGCGACGCTCAAGTTTTTACACGCGAGAAAAATTTTGAAACAAAAGAACGCGCGATCGTACGATGCTCTCTCTTGCACATCTAGAAGCGTACTGAACGGCTGGGCACGTTGATGTAAGAATGGTGGCGCTACCCCGACTCCTTATCCCGCCACGCTCAAATGGCGGTTACTTTGTGGACGACCCTCGTATTTAATAATCAAATCATATAAGATACTGTTTGGTGAAAATGTTATAATTTTGTGTTAGATTTAAGTTGGAAGTGTGATCCCTTTGATTAAGCCTCTTTTATTTTATACATTTTATGGTAAATTTCAGATGAAAAATGTAGTTATTTAACTTTTACAACTTAACTGAGGATATTCACTAGGTGACTAATGAACCAGAAGTAACGGGTCACTGATGTCCTAACCCCTTGTATTTTTGACAGTGTGTGTGGATAAGTGAAATGTTACCTGCTTGTTCCATCCATCCACATTCGCTCCGGTAGTAATAGTAGCCTACAACTCATTAAAACTTGGGTAGAGGGTTGTTTTAAACTAATTTCAAACCCCATTTTCAATAAATCTGGATTTTATGGTCAAAACATTTTGTAGTATTTGAATCAATAGGCTAAGAGTTTTCAAATAATTATAATAAAAACATGTGTATTAACAGGTTTTTAAACGTATAAAATAATAATGAATAATAGAGGAAAGATTTTTACTGCATGAGGTGGGTTGTATAAATATATTAATCTATAATAAATAAGCTAAAATAAAATGATACCTAAAGTAAGGTGATGAGCAAGGTATACACTTTTATGTGTTTTTATTGAGGATAACGTGTATGTGTGTTTAAAAAAAGCTACAATATTGTTTCAACTATTTTTCATTTGACTATCAAAAATTTTCAATTCAGATGTGCTATCTCAATGTATTTGATAAGTAGCTAAGAATTTTAAATTAACAATAAAAATAATTAATTCGTTAGCTATTTTTATGAATGCACACACACACACTTTCAGAGATTCTAGGCTTAAATAACTAGTACACTTTTTTACTAAACAGAAAACACTTATTGATTTGATTGTGTGGTATAACTACTTCCTCATCATCAAAACTTTCAAAATCAACAATCATCAAAATTAATAAAACATTTGATGAAATACATTAGTCCTATCAAAAATTTATTACATTTCTCTCGCTATTAAAAAACTTATATCTTTAACCTTTTATAAAATTAATAGCATTTCTCTTCAAAGAAACAGTTTTGAAATTTTGGCAACAAATATTTTTATTTTATTAATTTTGAATGAAAAAAAAACGTACGTACAATTAACTAGATTTTGTGAATAAAATTTTGAAAGTTAAAATTATTTGGTTATAATTCAAGAAATATTTAGATTGACTTGAAACTAGTTATAACACAGCAGAAAATACCAAAACCATATGGATAAATTAAAATTAAATTGATCTAACAGTTAAAAATAAGAGTACACTTTCAATATTTACAACATCAGCAAAAAGCTACTCAAGCACATGGTATCTAAACTAGCATTTGTTTATTTGTACAGCAAAAAGCATAATTCAATAAATTTGTATGCTTCATTGTGTTGAATTTAGCATCTCACAGAAACACACCGATGTCAGCAGCTAAGATACCAGACACTAAAATGGATATATTATTTACAACATCTAATACTAGCTCTATGCCAGGCTTTCAACACAATCCTCATGTGGGTTTACATTTTTTTTTGCCACAGATATAAAAATCATGATATCATATAACACATTTTCAATCCTACATGAATTATTTTACTTGGTAAAATATTGTTTCTCAATCACTTAATTATATTCAACATTTAAAAAAATTATGGAACAGTTTTATACATATAATTATGTTATATTGTTTGTTATCAAGTATTAAAAATATTGGTACATACTTATGATTTTGCAATATTAATGTTGTAAATTGCCTGTAAACCCGATATGTACCGGAAGTTACTTATAAAACTAATTATGTACTTTATCAATTACCCACCATTTCTATAAGTCAAAAGTAAAACATGTTATCCTCCCTAGCGAAAGCTCAGGTAATATGGAAAATTGAAATAAACATCGGTTCTGAATTCTAAAAAATAATCCTGCATAATTACTGTGATTTATAGAACGCGAGTCATGTTTTGTGCTCTAATAATTTAATAAACATCAACCAAAATCTAGCGTGTATGGCAAATAAAAAACATAATTAACTTCTTCTCATTGTCTACGTGTGTCATTTATTGCCTAGAAAACATGTGGAATCCTTTGAAATCATGGCTTCCATTGCAACTCCAAATACACTTCAAAACACTACTTTTTCCATAACTAATTAAACTAACTTATTTTAAAGAATAAATAACATTAACAATCTAAATTTGTCAATTAAAACCTTTGAGTAGAAAACGTAAGATTACAAAATTATAATCTTAACAGAATTAATAAACATGCAATATTAAAATAAGGACCTTTTTAAAGGCTTAGATTCTTTTCTAAAGACATTAATTAAAAATTCAACTGATATCTTCAGGTCATAGACTTTGAAAAGTAATTTCCTGAATGACATCTACATATATCTTGTGGCAATTGTTTGGACTAACAAACCCGCATTAGATGACACCGACATATTCAACACTAGCCTACCATTGATACTATATCTAGGGTTAAAATTAAATAAACAATAAGTGACTCCATCTTATGTACAAGGGTAAGTCATCCGATAGGCATGAAGCCATTGCACGATCCACTGCAAAACTCGATATTCGACTGTTATAAGGTGTTCCGTCGCTAAAATAAAAATACCTAATAAATCAATCGGGGGTCAGATAAAGCTTTTTATATACGTTTGGTGCGGGGCTTTAAGACGTTGCGCTTCTTGGCGGGGGGAGGTCCTCCGGCGGCCGGAGCCGGTTTGTCGGCGGAGGAGGACTTGCGTTTGTTCCTCTGCTCGGGTGAGTGGTGGGTCAGGGGTGGGGGAGTCAGGCTCCAGACGTCCGCGGAGGAAGTACTGGGGCCCGGGAATGCGGGTTCCAGCTCCGGAAGTAGGACACCCTGGTTGGTCAGTGCCTCCATATCCGACTGATCGGGCAGGGGCCCCACTACCTGGCCACACCCGCCGCACACGGAGGTCAACGGGGACTTAGACCTCCAGTACTGCAATTCCGTCTTGCACTTGTTCAGCTCTTGAAGCATGGTGCTGAACTTGCGATTGGTTTCTTCAGTCTTCTTATCGTACTCATCCAGTCGGGAAGCGTACTCTACAATTTGCTTCTGCTGGTCTGCAATTTTGCCTCTGCAACATCGCAGCTCCTTCCGCATCTGGCTCAGTTGGTAATTGTACCTGCAGAAGAAAAATTTGTATTACAAATAATAACTCACTACCGGTGAATAGTAGGCTAGTGAGAAAGTTTTATTTTTACATATACAGTGTGTCCCCCATAACTCTCTCATAAACGGTATATTGCGTTATTGCTTAGGTAAAGACAAACACCCAAGGATCATGACTAACTGAATTTATTTCCATCAATAACAAACAACATTCTACAACAAGTACATAACTATAGAGTTACGCTGACCTAGATAGAGCCAGTAGTTGGCCAGCATTTTCATTAAAAAAAACATTAAAATACAAAATAATACTAGTCCAGAATAAATAAAAAATCAGCTTATGTAAACAGTGCTGCCTTTCGCATGGGTCTCTGGTGCCTACTGGTACCTTATAGTGATGTGTCGAGACTGAAACTCCAATCTTAAAACCAATGAAACTTTAGAAAAGTTTCGGTTTCAAGTTTCAAAACCCGAAACTGCCAGTATTTTTCAAGTCATTATCACTGTTTTTACGGAAGTAATAAAATAACAACGTCGATCAATAATTCTTACGATATACAAGCCTACTTGTCATCGTCAGCGGTCGTCTTTATTCACGAGTGTGTGACGAAATTATGCAATTCTTTTAAATGTTACAATAATAAAGAATCCCATTTGCCGGTTGCGAGCGAGCCGCTTTGTACAACTAGAATCAATACTGCATTTCGTTATGGGACAAAACTAATTATGAAACTTATCGTCGGGGTGCGGTTTTCAGAACAACATAGGCATTCATATTCGAACGAGCATTGTTATTCTGCATTTAAAGCAGAAAATTGAATCCGTTTTTCGATCTTGAAAATGCCATCAACGAATGGCTTGAATAACACTGGATTGGTTGTCTGTTTGAGTTGCGCAGTAGATTCATCTTTGCCGTGTTTCCAGTTGTTGATAATTAATTATCGCACGCTAGCTAACTTGATCTCTTTATTCTAAGGTTCAAAATTATGAAAAATGTTAGGAAGTTAAAAATAATGATTTTGTATGTTTATATCTCTAGAACGGAATATGACATTGTGAACACGAGTCTACAGGGACGTAGCCAGGATTTTGAGAAGGGGGGGGGGGGGGTCCAAACGAGAAAATACCCGTGACCGAGGGGGGGGGGGGAGAGGAGGGCGAGGATAACACTGTGCTTTAAATAACTTATCATTTAAGTACATACTTTGTAATATTCACATAGGAGTTTTGTATTTAAGTGCAGTCTAGTTTTACCTATAAGTCAAATAATCTTTATAGAGAACTGCTCAATGTTTTCATATTTTTGATCACTTGAAATTTGATATGGTTCAAAACGCTTTATAAACCTAAAAAGACTATGTATAAATCTGTGCATTTCTACTGCATTAAATGAAGAACATTTTTATTATTTCACTGAAAAAGTAAACTTTTAAAGTAACTTTTGCTCTTGGGAAGGGTACAAGTACAAAAGTTATTAAAAGAAAAGATAATTTTAGTAATGTTTCACTCAATAATTGTATTTATTGAATTAAATAACTTTACGTTTTACGTTTTTACAACAACATTTTTCTTTTTTTGTTCATTGCCAACACATTCAAAACTTCTTCTGCTGTAAAAGAAACAGGATAATGTATTGGCATTAATGCAAGACCAGTCAGTCTATCTTTTCCCATTCGACTTTTCAGAAAAGTTTTCACCCTCTTCAGCGTCGAGAACGACCTTTCGGCCTCACAGGTTGAAACTGGCATTGCCGCCAGCACACAAAGCAGGTGTCTTATTGTTAGGTAGAACCCTTTATGGCAAACGTCTATAACCTCCATAACTTCTATAACCTCTATAACTTCGAAGGCCGATTGCCTTTTCAATTGATTTCCACTTTTGGCACCAAAAAGCATATTCGGCTTTTAGCATTTACTCAGAAGATTCGTCTTCATAGTACATTTGCAAGTTATTGCTAGTGCACATTGACACAGATCAAGATGCAATTAATTGAATTTTTTTTAAAGAACATATGAAATATGAGAGAAGGAATAAAAAATCCTACCTCAGTGACAGTAGGAAATATTGTAACAGTAGTGATCTAAATATACAGGGTGTCTTTAAAGTCCATCACCAAACTTCATTATATGACTAATTGGGTCAAAATAAGCAAAAAAGTTCCTATGAAGGTATGTTCTAAAATGCATATTCACCCAGATATCCGCCATTTTGTTTTTTCCACTTAATAATTTTTATTTCGGTGACGGATTGATCTAGGAACTTCATATTTGGCATGGATCTTTATAGTGCTAATTTCCATTTCCACAATAGAAATGATTTTTTTCCGATGCATATTTTCAAAATGGCGGCCATTTTAAATTTTTAAACTCAAATATCTCAAAAACGGTAAATTTTATAAAAATATTACAAGAGACAAAAAAGTTGACAAATTAAATTATCTAAACAACAAAACCAAGTTTGTAAGGATCCGCCAACAAATAACGGAGTTATTGAGATTTTTCTCTTAAAATAACCTAAATTGGCATTAATCATACTGGAAAATCAGTGTTTTTCTGCAGAAAAACCACAATAACTCCGTTATTTGTTGTTGGATCCTTACAAACTTGGTATCATTGTTTAGATAATTTAATCTGTCAACTTTTTTGTGTCTTGTAACATTTTTATAAATTTTACCGTTTTTTAGATATTTGAGTTTAAAAATTTAAAATGGCCGCCATTTTGAAAATATGCATTGGAAAAAATAATTTTTATTGTGGAAATGGACATTAGTATTATAAAGATCCATGCCAAATATGAAAACCCTAGATCAATCCGTCGCCGAAATAAAATTTATTAAGTGGAAAAAACAAAATGGCGGATATCTGGGTAAATATGCATTTTAGGACATACCTTCATAGGAACTTTTTTGCTTATTTTGACCTAGTTAGTCATATTATGAAGTTTGGTGATGGACTTTAAAGACATCCTGTATATTTCTGATTCTTGGAGTTCTGTCTAGCACGTTTCCTTTTGATAGCACATCTAAATAGTACCATGGGTAATTGAACCTCAGCGATAGTTGTTCTTTTAAAATGTTGTTCCGTACATACATTACCGGTATAATATTGAAAACTAATTCTGTTTTACATCAACTATAGAAAACTTTGACAAAAGTTACGCTAGGAGCAAAGTTATTTGTGATCAAATTAAAATCGGTAGATTCGATTGATTTTTTTTAGTGAACATATGTTCGGAAGGGGGGGTCCGGACCCCCCCCTCCTGGCTACGTTCCCACACGTACGCAAGTCACACAGTAAAATTAGGATCGGTCTGATACGTTACTGGTACAGTATGATAATTTGGCAACACAGGATGGGACTATGAGACAAGGGGACTACAATGCTTACCAATTGTTGACAAAAAAGAACTGCCACTGTCGTCTGCCGTTTTTTTTTTTTTTTTTTTTTTTTGTATTTATAATTCCTTTACTTGACTTATTATTTAGTTTAGTGATGTTTAGTTGATGTGGAAGTGATCGATGTCATGTTTTATATAGTTTTCTTATGCTAGCCTACGACGGGCTATTGAAACCGATCGGACAGTGTAGGGCGAGTACTAAAAAGTTAAAACAATGGGTACGACGTCTCATCATATAAGTTAATTGTTAGGCCTAGTCGCTCCGTGGTTAGTCGTTACTAGTTTTTTTTTTATTAGTATTCCTCTGTTAAAGGGCCGACCATAGTGGATGGATATTATTATTTTTGTGTTGAATTATTGAGTGTCTGGTTTATCTATGTAGCCTGTTATTGACTGATTAACTTAGGCCTACTGATGTATTACTGATTGAGTAGGCTAAACCGTGTATTTAGTAATTTTCCATGTTTATATATGATTTTCTTGATTAAATGTATTTTGACTCTTGGTTTATTGAGATTTTTTTACATTTTAGTTTATGAAAAAAAATAAAAACTGTTTTGGATTCTAGCGTTTTTACTACTGGAAGAACTTTTAATGACAAACAATACTTGATCCACTTTGGTGGTTCTGAAACTTATCTTTTTATTTTAAGCTACTTGGAGTTCCGTTCGTTCGTTCTCATGAGGTTCCAGTGAGCTGGAAGAGGCCACTGCGGCTGTTTTAGGGTGTTGCCCTCTTCAGCCTATGGAGTTTATTTGGAGTTAAGTTAATGTGGTTTTATTCAAACCCCTTACCAGGCTTTCAGAATGTTATAGCTCACACAGTTACTACCGAACTATTGATGGTGAGTAAGTTTTTTAATAGTTTCGCGGCTTGAGTTTCGAGATTAGATTTTTTAAGTTTTGGTTTCGAGTTTTGAGTTTCAAAATTTCTCGTTTCGACCATCACTAATAACTTACTTGTAAACGCATTCGCTGCTGCCAAAAATGTCGACAACTACCTAAGAAGCTAAAATTAGTTATTGCATGGAATCTTTCCTTTAGTAATTGAAAGACCATAAAATGGCTTAGAAACCATATTTGGACAACAGCATCCTGGTTCCTGGACCTACGAAAGTCATGGGTCACCGGTGACGCAGCAGCATTGCGCGACGCAAGTCCAAGGTTCACCATAAGGCCGCCATAAGGCACGTTCTCCAGAGCGGTCAAGTTCGATTGACCGGCTTTTGTATGATCCATTGTAATAAAAACAATAGCTAAACACTAAAATAATTCATATCAACACTAATATATACAGCAGAAAACACGATTCACAACAAAAAAGTTGTGGGTCACGGGAGACGCACGCAGCACCCCGGGCAAATGAACAAAACGCACTACACGGCAGACTGGTATCCAAGACGCAATGCTAGCGTGTCCCGACCGTCGACGAGTGGCTGAACCACACTGGCTCCGTAAATGAAACATGGCGCGCTGCGTCCCCGGTGACGCACGCGCCTCTCGCTACGGCGCGCCGTGCGTCACCGGTGACCCACCCGCAGCGTATGTGTTAAGATAGAATAAAAAATAATAGATTCATTCTTTTCGTAATGGAAGACCGCTTTTTTTCATTGAAACTATGCTAATACTCCTTTTACATTGTTTAAATGGAAAGTAAAATAGATATCATTAAAACCTACATAAAATGGGGTTTTTAAATTTTATATTTCTTGTAATGTTTTTGCAAAGTCAAAGGTTTTCATGAAATTTGGCATGAAATATTTAAAATTGCTCTCATTTTGAAAGTGGAACCTTGATATATCGAACCTCAATATATCGAAATCCTTGATATAAAGAAGTTTTCTCATTCCCCTTGAACCTTCCTATCAATCTAATGTTATTTTTACCTCTATATATCGACAGATTAGTGGGGATAACCTCAATATAACGAACTTTTGGAGCACCGATGCGCGACCTAATCACCTCTACATATTGAAGTTTTGACTACAAAACCTCAACATATCGAAGTTATAAAAAGAACAACAATTTGAATCATTACGCTCATCCATTTTCTTTTATGTTGTAACCCGTCCGCTCTACAGAAGTTGCCTTTTTCCGTGCCTTGTGTTCACAGCGATGTTCTTGGTCCCACATTTGCAGTTAACTTACTGTGTTAGTGTTGTTCCATTCATCACCTTAAGTGTCTTTTAGGTGGCCGTTAGCATTTTTGTGTAAATGCATTTTAAATTATTCTTATGAGTAATAATTTTAAAACCCCATATTTACTGCATGTATAAGAGTAGAAACGTCTTATACATGCAGTAAATATGTATCAGGACAAAGACTATAAATGGTGTCACAAAAAACTAAACAGTGCTGCAAACACAAAATGTATAATAAGCATCAGTCGGGACTATAAGAGTAAAAACGTCTTATAGTCCCGACTGATGCTTATTAGCCTAAATACATTTTGTGTTTGCAGCTCTGTTTAGTTTTTTTGAGACACCATTTATAGTCTTTGTCCTGATCAGCTTGTGATAAAATTTTCATAGAAGGGTTTATAAACATTAAGCAACTTATAGTGTTTCAGTGGACTGTTATATTCTTTTGTGCAATAGCAAATTGTTGGTTATGTAATCACAGTACACACTTATTTATTCCTCAATTTCTATGCTTACTGGAAATAAGTAATGAGGTCTTGAACCTCAGTATATCGAAGTTTGTAAAAAATAACCTTGATATAACGAACCTCAGTATATGGAAGACCTTGATATTACGAATTTTTTACATTCCCCTTCAGGTTCGATATATCGAGGTTCCACTGTTAATTATATTATATTATAATTTTGAGAGAGGTCTGCGGGCAGTGATTTTTCAAGTCGGATCAGTTTTGGGTCGGGTTCGGATATTATAAGTTGAATAAAAATTTGGGTCAGGTCGGGTTCCTCATGTCAACACAATGTTTATACACTTGAGTCCGGCTAATCCGAACTAATTGGGACCGAACGCTGTTCGGATCAGCTAATTGTTCGGATTATCCGAAATAATTCAATAAGGGAGAATGAAGCTATTTAAACGGGTTTACGTGTTGTAATATTAGCGAATAATACACTAAAACCAATTTGAACAGTGCTTTTACCCTTATATAAGCAAATCCAACAATTGCACAGCCCATAGCAGACGGCACAATGGCCCAATGCACGTAATTTTAGGATGTGATCACAGAGCGGGCAAGCAGCGTGTGCTGCCTGCATGCATGGCGTGAAGATACTGTTCGCTGGTTCGCTCGCGCCCAGCGTTGCCAATCACCTTTCATCAACTTACCCTAGATCCTTGACAAAATTACCGTCAAATACCCTCAAAAGCACCAAAATATCGGAAAATCAATAACTGCACCAACAATCTAAGTTGTTAGAATACAAGAATGATTAATAAAAGTGTATCAGCTGTTCAATTGGTATTCGTTTTTCAAGTGATATTAATCACTCTTGTATTAAATCTACTTTGGATTTCGACCCATTCCCGAAAATTCACACATTTTAGTCAAACTTGACAATTTTAGTAAAATTATCCTTCAATCCTAAAAAAAATCATTACCCTCAAAAATACCCTCGAAGGTCCAAAATACCTTCTAAGAGGGTAATTACCCTCGAATTGGCAACGCTGCTCACGCCTAGCGCCACGGACTGTATCCACTGCCAGCAGAGACTGTACTGCCACGCTTGCAGATGTGATGTTTATAAGAAAATAACGGAACTACGCGGCAAAAAACAGACTAACTAAACTTCAACAAAAGACGATGTTGGACTTTATGGTCAATAACAAATAAATTAATGTTACTTTTTATGTGTTACAGTATCAATCTACTACGTGTGCAATACTTTTTACAAGATATACTGTATTTTTGATGGTTTACATTCTTTTGTTTACGTTGTGTAAATTTAGTCAAAACACAATAAACTAAATATTTGTACAGTATATTCCTCAATGGAATACTTCGTTTCCATTTCTTTACCACAATTTTTATCTTTTCCATCAAAAATTCTATTTCTATTACATAAATTATATTTTTACATTAATGAAAATGTTTTGCAAAATGCGTCCGAAGCTTGTTCGGATTAGGCGGACGTTCGGATTACCCGTGTTCGGACTAGCGGGACTCAAGTGTATTTTATTAATAGTTGATGTGCTTACCAAGCAGTATTAATACAAGGTTTCAAACACCTTCCACAAACTACGCCTAGGCCTAACAAAAGTTAAGAAACTACATTATATTTTATTGTAGTATAAAAAAGATGGAAAATGACCTGATCCAATATTTTAAACCTATGGTTCTTTAGGCCTATATTACCTAGTGTTTTTTTTCAAAAAACATAAAAATAATACTGTACACTGTTGTAACTAAATAAAAACCATTTTTATAAAATCTCAAAATACCCTAGAAGAAAATTTCAATAATCTACGAGGGCTATTCAGAAAGTAAGGAATGTTTCCGTCTTACGCCGTTAGGCGCGCACGTATCGCCTATATTAGGGTATGAGAGCACTCGAGGCCTCAGTGGCTATCCAACCGTGACACTAGGAGCATCGTCGCGTTGCTAGTTTTCTTCATTTTTAAATTCAAAATGGCCGCTCCTGTAAAAAATGCCGCCAGTTGCAAAGTGCGATCAGTAACACGGTTTTTGTTGGCAAAAACCTTAAAACCGATAAAGATTTATCGAAAAGTGTGCGAGGTGTATGGGAACAATGTCTTGAATGAAGGTTTTGTGCGTAAGTTGTGTATTCAGTTTACAAATGACCAAACCAGTACTTGATGAGCAGTAGAGTGGACGACCGAGCATTGTGACTGACGAACTGGCCACTAAAGTTGACGAGAAGATCCGTGAAACCCGCTGCTCCTCCATAACGTAGCTTTCGTTATCTTTCCCTCAAGTTCCACGGACTTTGCTGTGTTGAAATTGAAGGAATTAAAATTGATAAATCTCTATCGGTTTTAAAATTTTTGCCAACAAAAACCGTGTTATCGATTGCACTTCGCAACTGGCGGCATTTTTTACGGGAGCGGCCATTTTGAATTTAAAAATAAAGAAAATTAGCAGCGCGACGATGCTCCTATTGTCACGGCTGGATAGCCACTGAGGCCCCGAATGCTCTCATATCCTAATATAGGTGATACGCGTGCGCCTAGCGGCGTAAGGCGGAAACGTTCTTTACTTTCTAAATAGCCCTCGTACTTCTCTGTAATATACACTAGTTACTTTGTTATGAAGATTATGATTTTACTTAAACTTAAGTCTTTCAATAAATATTGCTATATCCTATTTGCAAAAACAGACTTAGAATAATTGCATTCCATTTCTGTTGGTTTACTAATGGCATTTGTTACTTTGCTAAAGTGATTCCAGATCGTGGATGAATGCCTATTTGCGACATATTGCATTTCCCACATCTTTGGTTTCACTAGTAGGACTGTCAGTGGACACACTAACATTAGGCATACTCTCAATTCCATGACTTTTAAAATATTTGTCCTCCATTTGAGGAAAAATCCAATATTCCTCAACTATCACAAACACGAATTGAATAGACATGACGAATTCTTGCGTACTTTCAATGAGACAACGAATCACCATGCCATACGCCATACACACAGAGTACCATAAGTAGATAAACAAACTGCATAGAAAATGAAGAAATCTCTCCGAGTAGCCAAATGTAAATGTATCCAACAAATTGTTTTATCAGTTTTTTGGCAAATCGTAAGGGCTTTGACAATTAAAAGGTAGAATGAGAAAGAATGTGGCAACAAAACCAAGTACCGTATAGGATAGTAATATTAATTATATTTCACAAAAATATTTCCATTAAAAAATGTTGTATTGTAAAAATATTAAAAACTTTTCTCTGAATAATATTTTTAGTTTGGCAAACATTTTGCTCTTGCTGTTTCCGGTTATCCTGTAACTAGCTTGTACCGATACGACTGCAGCCTTGCTTTCGGTTTGTACAGTTGGTATAGAATTGGCTACACCACATTCTATCCGGCCTGTGCGTCAGCCATGACATTGGGCAGTTTATTTTAGGTCGGAGTGAGAAAAGTATACTTTCGCTATGGGTGTCTAGCCTCGCAATAAGTGATTTAATACTGTTTTAACTTTTTTTGCATAAAATAGTACCCAAGTACTAAAAAATACAAATGTAAATACGTGAAATAGTATCTTTCATCATAAAAATTTTATTTGTTTATGAATGGAACAGGAAATATGGCGCACTACTTGCCAGGCTATTGTACGCCACCGGACTTCGAAATCATCAGCAAAAGGATATTGCTAAAGTATCTAGGCACCAGGGACTGCTAGCTTCTTCCGGGCGCCACATTTTCACGCATGAGTGTCGCGACTTGAGGGCTAAGATGTAATTCCTGCTCATCTAGCGCAGTAGTTATGACACAACGATATAACAAAAGTATAAAACAGCGGGTGGGCCGAAGCCTAGCCTTTAGGTGTCAAATAGAGACAGGTGTCTTTGCCAACCAACTATATATATCCCATGAAAGTTGTAAGTCAGTAACTTTGGCCAAAAAATAGTTATTACACCCGGGTTTGTTTTCAATGTCTTGTTAAGTATCTACTATTCAATTTAATTAGGTCAGTAGGTAACCGCACGACCTGACTTGAAGTAAAAGCCCGCCCGAATAAAGCCTGTGACGTGTCAAACTCTCCCGACCACTCTGGTTCACTCAATTGCCCGAATCTTTGGGTATACCCACGGACCTCTAATTTTAAGGAAAATTAGGCCCTGACAAGATAA
Organism: Neoaliturus tenellus; assembly: GCA_030545055.2. Classification (NCBI taxonomy): domain Eukaryota; kingdom Metazoa; phylum Arthropoda; class Insecta; order Hemiptera; family Cicadellidae; genus Neoaliturus; species Neoaliturus tenellus. The sequence goes on from CM061535.1 coordinate 11,442,938, forward strand.
AAATTTGTGATAAATCTCAACGCTGAATCTTAAAGCGTTTAGAAGTTATGAATTTTTTTGTAACCCACGGACCTATAATTTTAAGGAAAATTAGGCCCTAACAAGATAAAAATTTGTGATAAATCTCAACGCTGAATCTTAAAGCGTTTAGAAGTTAGGAATTGTTTTGTTAAAATCACAAACAGACAGACAGGAAACTAAGACACCAGAGCTTCATTTTTCTATTGTGAAACGTGTTTGTTTTGACCTAAACAATAACTGTCTTTCAGAGAGTTGCGGGACATCTCGTATAGTATTACATATATAGAATTAGAGACAACAGCATTAGTCCAACAGCACAAATTGTATAGCATTGTTAGAATTCAAAAATGAGATGCTATATTTTATTTTACATTATTTTACTGGGATGAAATAAGAACAAAGTTAGTTAAACACTTTTTCATGAAGTTGACATATACATTATTATGGTACTCGTCCAATCTCGAAGCGGACTCTAGGATTTGCTTCTGCAATTTTACCTCTTAAATCTAGAGGTACTAGGTTTGGATCCAGACTGGACGAGGACTATTAGAAGTATCGTTAAACTTAACTTGAAGAAAGTATACAAAACTTGAAACTCAACTAAACGTAATTACTTCCACCATGTCGTCAGTCATCCTAAGTAACCATGTCGAGGTAGTACGGACCCATTAGAGAATGCAAAATTGTTTATTATTTACTCGCAACACAAAGTGCGATGACCCAATAACGCATATTTGGAATGTGGGAGACTAAGAGAGATTACAGGTATGGTGCATAGGGTGTTTTATTTTTATAAAAGTGAGAACTATCAGGGTTCTACTGTATTTTTCATTTTGTTCTGGTCATGGAGAACTATAATTTAGTGTTGTTAAAGGTTCTTAACGCATTAACCGACCAATTCATAACCCAGCTACTATCTAGTCTGGAGAAGGCTAGTCAAGAGTCATCTTTACCTTTGGTATGGTACCGGTAGCGCAGTTAGCTATGTTATATGGCTAAATTTTAGTTTGTGATTGCTATTTGGTATTTATGTATCTCTTATCTTAGTTTTTTGATAAGTTGAAGATGGTTTTAGATATTATACCTTAGGCTATCTATAGTATTTAGGCCTGATCCAACTTTGATCCTTTTTAGCTTGATATGGATTCAAGATATAAAAAATATATATAATAAGTAGGTCAAATAGCCTAAGTCTCTATATTTCATTAAAACCCCTCCCACTTTTATCGGACTTTAAATAAAGGCAAAAATGGGAGCAGGTGAAGCACTGCATGGCGTTCTGTGACTGCCCTTAAGCCCCCTCCTAAGTAATAACTAAAATTCTGTTTTAGCGTCAAAGCTAAATATTTATCTTACTGAATATTTAAATTCATTTGCTACCTCCTGTTGATCGTAAAATAATAGTTGATGCTTTGTTTACAAAAACTACTTTGTAAATCAGCAGTAATATCAAATTTCAGCGTAGGATGTGGATCAACTAGAGCAGTAAACAAATTGACAAAATAATGTCTTAGATATGCCAAAAAAAGTTTCATTTTTCTTCTACGGAGTAATAAGGCATATTGATTTTCTCAGGAATTAAATAGTTTTCTTATGATTAAGAGGCCACGAGAAACCTATTGGCACCAAAATGGACATGATTAGTAATTTTCTTTCTGAACACTCAAATGTATTCTTTTATCACCCAGGATTCATTCTAATAATAACTCACATTAGCTGCCAAACTCACTCGACTGTGAGTTTGATTGCCACGCCATTTCCCTCTCCAGTCAGTTCCAGCACTATTCCACTGGTCCATGTATCCATGGGCATTAATATAATTATGAAGTTATATTTTAAGTAACTCTCCCTCAACTTCATATATTAATAATCAAATTAAACATGGGCAATCCTCAGTTCTTTACCTTTTCATTCCTTGCTTGATCTTGCGTATGCGCTTGCGCAAGACCATGTTGCTTTGTTGAGGCGCATTACGGTCATCTGACTGAGTTGTTGTCGGCGATTCGTCTCCCTTTCCGATACCATGTGGTGGTGAATCAAGACTCATGTACTTGTTGCTTGTGGCTAAAAAAGAGTATGAATGCTAATTGATTAAATAATTAAGAAATTAGTCTACACAATTTTACTAATCAGTAAAGTTTTACATTACTTCAGCCAAATGTTATTAACTTGGGAACTAAAAAAAACAGAACTAGGTCTATCGTTATTAAAAAATTCAGGATTGAAAAGATGACTTTAAATAAAACATAGCACACTTAATAAAGATTCAAGATCTTTTATTTGGAAATTGTTAAGTTCATATTTTTCCAATTAATGTGTATGCCTACCAGCAAAACCATGTTACTATTTTATACTTTCTTTAGTACTATCATTTGTGTTATATAAATTTCATAACAATGTTTCTAGACACACCTAAATAACTTCTTGATAAGCATTATACAAGTTGGTGCTATTACTCAGGTTGAAATGATAAAACGTCTACCAACACTCCTTGACATAGACCTATTTAGAACTTATACTGTAATTGTATACAAGATAGTAAATATGAAACATGTTATAGAGGCGATCAATAATTTCGACTAGTCACACCAGTCATCATCAGACTCAATACGAGACTCAGACAGTCAAAACAGTCTGAGATATGTCAAGGAGTGTTGAAAGCCATTTTATTATTTCAACCGGAGTAAATAAACTGCAATCACAATAAATCAGTGTAGTCAGGACTTTCGAAGGGATTTTGATAAGTTATAACACAGGGGACCTCACTAAAATTTGTTGAAAAGGGACTAGTAAATAGTAAACTTTGACCAGGTGACACCAAAACATCACTAAAATAGAATAAAACCAAGTAAAGTTGATTCTTAGTGAATTCATGGACAGGAACAAAAATCTAATTCTTCCAACCGAATTCCAAGAAAATTAAGAGGAAATACCCAGTCTAGCTAAAAATTTGCACAAAAACAATGTTTTCAACAAATCATTTGCTGTCAAACCAGCGAGAGCCTCTGGAGCTCTTTGCCGCACACAATTAAATCAATAGAAACCAGTGCCCACGTGACGGTGGGGCAGAAGGAATACTCTCCGTACGATGACCAACGCGCTAGGGGTAGGTGCAGCAGTGTGCAAATGAAAATGTGCATTTGATTAAAAAATATCACAAGGCCTACTGTATTAATGATGTAAAAGAATTAATTTGAATCATGATTTTGTGATTGCCTTAAAACTACGGTATATAAAGATGCATTGTATTCTGAGAAATTGTTCAGAGAACATCTTGAATTTGTTGGCTGAAGATATGTAAACCTTTATTGAAGTCAACATAACAGTGCTTTAACAATGAGAAAACAATATATTTCTCATTGTGTCACTTTACCTTTACCTTTACCTATGGTGTCGTCTTGTAGACCCTCTTCACCGGGCATAAGACCAGTCTTATATTCTTCGACTCCAACAGGAGTCATGTCAAGGGAGTATTAGGGATTGCAGGATAAAAGAAAGGTTAAATGGATAAGAAAAGAAAACTATGGTGGGTAAGAGGGGAATCTACCCTGTAATGAAATTCGAAATTTCGTCAAATCATTGTGCAATCACATATTCCTTCAGTTTGATCTTGAAGGTTTTGGGTTTATCTGCCAGATCCTGCAACTCATGAGGAAGTTTTGAAAAAAAATTGAGACCAATATTATTCAGGCTTCTGTTAAAAGATTTACAGTTTATGTTGAACGGAAGGATTCAGATGCCAGTTCCTTGTGTTGTAAGAATGAGAGTGAGCCGGTAAAAGCTTATGGTCTACAACGTATGAAAGTTTGTGGGTTTGAGTCTTAGTATACTGCGGATTGATCTCTTTTGGATGAGAAAAATCGATTTATATTATTTTTACTTGTGAGTCCCCAAAACATGAGTGAGTAACGAATGTGGCTTTCTATCAATTTTTGACAGTTCAATATTGTTGAATACAGAAATGTTCCTAAGAACAAAATTGTTGCTGGACAAGATGGCTGAAAGTTTATCAATATGACTGTCCCCTGTCCCACAAGAAACTACCATCCAACCGAACCAGGTAATATACAGTGACAGACTGCTGAATGAAGTCATCACCAATGCAGACAGAAGGAATATTAGCACCAGAGTTGATGAGTGCTCTTTGCTTTGGCTCTTTTGAGAAAAAGACTAAATTACTTTCTTTGGATTAATATTAAGATTAATGTCAGAGAAATATTGAGACAGAGAATTGATGATTAAAGGTTTCAAGTTCTAGATCTTGGAGATTTTTGTTTCTGGTGAAAATGCATGTGTTAACAGCAAAAATTGTAAGAAATTCCTAGAAATGTGCAGATCTATATAATTGATATAGATGATGAACAGGATTGGGCCGAGAATTGACCCTTGCGGGGCAGACTGGAGGAGGTGTCAGAAAGATAGGATTTTTTACTATTGCCAGGATACGAGAAGTCAGAAGTCATATTCCGTTGTTGTCTTTCAGAAAGAGCCATTTTAAAACTGTGCCACTGATACCTATGGAGGATAGTTTCTGGATTAAGATTGAATGGTTAACACAATCAAAAGCCTTGGAGGGATCGATGAAGCATCCAATGGCCGCCTCACTCCCTTCCAAGGCATCAATGCATTTATTGATGTTGATGAGTGCTAGCTTTGAGGACTTAAATTTCTGGTAGCCCAACTGAAATTCAAAGGTTGTGGGAATAAATTAAGTCAAGAAGTTGGTGGCAGACAGCTTTTTCTAAGCCTTTGGGAATGGAGGGCAGCAGGGAGATAGTTCTCAAGGTTCAGTGGGCTCAAAATTTAAAGGACAGCGATACAGTTTAAACTTAAGGGTTCTGTCCTTACTTTACATTAATGCATCTATGTTAGATGCATTAAATTCATCTATGCATTTACTGCATCTGTTCATAATATACCGTATCGCATAGAAAGTGGTGTCTGTGGGATGTCCACAGAAAGTCTTATGAACTCAAATGTAAAACAGAATTGCACCTCACTCAAAAGGCCTTTATTGGTACATCTTACAAATTTGACCTTAGACATGCATCTAAATCTAGAATGGTATCAGTTAAAATTTGTGAGATAAAGTTCAGTAATTATTTTGTCGGCAAGTTAGGAGTTTGAAGTGTTGAAATTAATTGATTCCTAATTCAATTTAATTTTTTATTAAGTAGTATTTGAAGACAAGGGTTTCGCTTCTTTAGTTATGTAATGGTTCTCTTAAGCACACCCAAATCTGTCCTACCTAGTATAGCTCATTGCAATAAACATTGAACACCTAGAAGGTAACAAAGGTCATGTTATAGACAATTTAAGTTTGTTTTAGAATATAACACATTGCTGGAGTAAAAAATTACATTAAATCTTTAATGTGTGCTTTTAATTCATGTGAAAGTGCCAGTAATAAGAGTTTACCCCATTGGTCTAATTACCAACATACCATACTGTTTTTTCCAAGTTATATCACTGTTTTTGCAAAATTCTTTTAATCATTTGTGAATTATATGACTGTTTTGACAAAATCTATTTTAGCATATTTGCAAATCCTACTGATCACTTCAATAAAAATATGCATCTCAAGTTCATAATAAAAACCATATTACTTTTCCTTTAACCTATAATGAAATAAACATTACATACTGACTAACTGTCATATAGAATGACAAAAACCAATCAAATCGACATCAGATAAATAAAAAAATAAAAAAAAACTCTCTCTGGCACTTTGGTCAGACAGTGATATACAAAATGCTTTATAATACGTCAAAAAAAAGTTCATCGCAATCCTGTAGGGCAGCAGCACTATTAGAATTTTTGGAACGTAACCAACATCAAAACACTGTAAAAGAGGTTAAAAATACCGGCGTATCACCCGCGATTAGAAACATTATGGTAAAGCTTTACAAAAGGTATTTTTAGTGAATTTTAATATAAACCACTTCTGACTCTAAATTCTTTTGAGCTTCACTTTATTTGACTAATGATGCCCATTTAAATGAGGAATTATTCAATCTATACTTACATTTGAGTTTCTCAAGACTTTCTCCCAGAGGCATCCTCCCATTGCGATCTATGGCAGATAAGAGAGTAAAAATTGTCATAAGGACACAACCCTTAACTTTAAGAGAGCTACATTTATTTGTAAAATGACATTTAACTGGTTCATCATTTCCAGGCACATCATGTATCAAATATAATAAAACGTGTTTTGTAAAATGTTTTTTTAGGACTGTAATATTATTTCTATAGCACTTAACCCTGACCATGTTTCTATCTACAGTTGAATCAGACTTAAAATGTATAAAGATAAGATACACATGCATTCCGATGTTGGTTCACCTTATTCCCGATATAAAAGCTATCACGTACCTTGAGCTTACCTAATACGTGGCCTAATACCTGAACTAGCCTAACAAGTTGCCTAGATGTCGTAAAATAAGAAATTTTGCCTGACCTGTAAATACAGAGAAAACAAAATTTTGATTAAGATTTAGAATTAAATAGTGTCTGTAAATAAAGTCACCAAACAAACAATTCAGGTATTATGATCAAAATAGTTCCTATAAAGATAGCTCCTATCTTCATTTGTTTTTCGCCTGTCTGTAAAAAAATAAAAAATATAAGATGTGAAATTAAAAAGTTGCACAACTATTACATATGTTGGTATTTCTGTGTAGAAATTTGACATTTCTATCATTCACACAAAAATTACGGGCATCTAAACTTTTCAAAACAAATTGTCTAAAAAATTTAATAAAATGTTGTAAATTTTATCACCCAGCTATAGATCAAACAACAACTAATTGAGTAGTTAAAATTTTTTATGAAAACACCATTTTTGTATGACAAATTATGGAAATGTGCATGATTTTGAAGATTTTTCTCACTGTTTGTTGATTGATCTGTAGAAATCTTGTGGTTTTAGAATAACATGGTAATTGAATTGCAGCTTCTGGGTCTTATAAATGTTTGTAATATTCATAACTTTTTAGACAATTGGTTGAAAAAATTAAATAGTGGTAATTTTGAAACTATAAAAGTTAGAAGTATCAAAATTTAAACATTTTTGGGTTTTGACATACATGGCAGTTGTGCTAAGGTTCAATTTCATACCTTCTATACATTAGTTTTTAAAATATCATAAATTAGGTAAAAAATAAAACACAAAGACAGATGGAAGACAAGAGAGATAAGACTTATGTCCATAGGAGCATTTACACTTAAATAGTCACTAACCCTTTCCGCTCGTATGTCGTGGCAGCCCCGCCCACCGTGTTTAGCGATATTGTTGTCGGGCCTGACCCGACAACCCAAGTATATATATTAAATTATATATTTACATTATATATGTTTTTATCTATTACAGTACACTCTCGTTCATCGGAACTAATGTGGCGGACGGCCGGTTCGGATGTCAAAAAATTCCGATGAAGCGGAGTCCGTAGTGAGTCATCATTTCCGCCCTTACGGTGTCCTATCGTGATTGTATTCACTCTTGTTTTTAAGATAACACAAGAGATTTTATGAAAATAAGGCACTCAGACTTTGAAAATTGTAACAATGAACCTATAAGAATAAAAACAACACAGGAAATAAAGATCCAAAATCTTTATTCTCATATTCCATATTCATATTCCAGCAGTCAACTGACTTCCACGTAACACAGCTGCAGTCGCGACGCGAGACAGACTGAATGACAGTTTGGGAAGCGGTCGAAGCGGACGTATTGTTCACTTCCTGCCCCCTTCCTCTTTCTATTTTTGTGTGAATACTCCAAGGCCTCATAAATCACATCGCTGGGTACAGATTATGGAAAACGCCTGATGACTTTTGATGCAAAATGTGATACTTCACTGTTGTGCGGATAGAACGAATAGAAATTGAAGGCGCTAAAACGGAAAAATTATTTATTTCGTAAGAAAAAAAATTAATAATGTCCAGATTTTCAGTTCCGATGAAGCGGAGTTCCGATGTCGCCGAGTCCGATGAACGAGAGTGTACTGTATATAAGTTATTATGTATATTAGAATGTTACTATACGTAAATATATGTTTGTACATATATGTATGTCTATATGTACGTAATAATAGAGTTTCTGATATGTATATGTATATATATATTATATATGTACATATGCATGTATATGTACACAATATACGTAAATATAAAACATATTATGTGTATTATATGTGCCTATATAAATTTTATTATTGATTTGTTGCTAGAAAAAAATTCAATGAAAAATGTCAATTTTAGGCATTCTAGCAATTGCTTAAATACGTGTAATATAAAAGATGTATATACATAATAAGTTATATATACTGATTTCTATTCCTTATTGGATGGTCATTTAAAATATGTACCGGTACAAGTTACATTTTTATAATTAAGGAATATAAAATAAAACCAGAAATTTTAACAATTAATTCTTGGTTTATTGCTGAATCTAAAATAAAGTCCTGTTCTTATTAAAGGATTCCCTCGATATTTCTTGGTATTATTACATGGTATAATACATGTCATATATGAAAATAATCATATATGAACATAATCATAAATGAACAGAATTTTACAAAAAAAAATTAAAAATATATTTTTTTCTCAAAATTATATATGATTATATATAATTATTTCTTAATACCTTATCAACTGATGTGAAAAAAACACAAAAGTCAGCTTTTTAAGTGTTTTTAAGTTAAGCCTCCAACTAAGACAATATACAGGAATCTTAGGATATTACATAAAAAAAAAAAAAAAAAAAAAAAAAAAAAAAAAAAAAAAATACACTTGAACCATCCTCAAACATCGATTGGGCAACATTAAATTTAGAATATATTTTTCTGTCCTTTATTCTCCTGTTTACAAGCCAATATTGATCCTTGTTTATAAAGAAATATTCCTGACAGTGGTGTATGAATAATACTTAATGTATATGTTGAATACAAAATGTCAGTTCTAAATTTAATTTTTAGTAATGATGCTAAAAAGTGAAACAGTTTTTTATGACATTCACACATACATTTTTAATTGGGCAAATATAATGTGCGGGTAACGCTATCAATAATCACACCAAGTAAACCGACCCTGATATTGGATGAAACCCTGAGAAATCTACTGCAAAACTCATTGTTTATGATGACTGAACAAGTATGTAAATCTTCTTAAATTAGAAGATATTTTTTGCTCCTTCTTTTATCTTTTTCTGTTCTGGTGTATCATCCTGTATGACTCTGCATTTAATAACAGCCCCAAAAAAGAAATCAGGAGCTGTCAAATCTGGCGAGAGACTGCAAAGATATGTCTCCATTTACTGCCACGTTAAATATCAAAAGCAAAAACGCTACCTTAATTACACCATTTTCATAAAAGTTATTGTTTTTATGGTATAAAGTAGAATAATTTTAATTCATGTTCTTAAAACAGACATTAAAACAACCATCCTCTTTTCGAAAATACCGTACATTATTGGTGACATTTCAGAAGAGTGATGTTAGTAGTCATTCTGTACAGTGTTATCTATGGTTTTATATACATTAAATTAATAGAAAACTGATAATACTTTGTTTTTTGAATAGCTTTTATGCAGTGTCTTTTTTTTAAATTTTCTATTAGGGTTTAACACAGCTTTTTCTCAAAAACTTGAAACCCAATGAAAGCAAAATGTAATTGGTCAAAACAAATGCTACCTACAAACTTGATATTGAGAAAAAAACTTGAAAAAAGAGCCCAGTACTTGCCTCAAAGCAATCATAAAATCACAACTCCCTAACCCTTACCTGACAAGAGGGAATCTTTCTTTGGCCAGCTGTACTAGGTTTTCTAATCTTTACAGTGCCTGTACATATCCTTGTCACATAGAGCACCTTTATTTTGTTTCACTACAGCCCTAGTTCAAACTAATTGGATTTTGTCTTTATTCAAAATATTTAAAGCTCAAACCAACCGTAAGACAACTTAATTATTGTTGTTCTGTTATATTATATCTATCAAAGTATTTATTGCAATTATTTATGATTGTTTCTGTTGTAGTTAATTATGCTCTGATATATATTATATTATGTCCATCTTGAATTGTTATTGTTTTTCTGTTATTCTTTATTGTTGTTAAATATTGCTTGTCAATCTTTTCTGCATAGTCGTTAGTATATTATTATGTCATTATTGTGCTTATCTTAGCATTGAATAATTTTTGTCGTTACATTACAATACAATACAATTTTCTTTATTGTGCATTCATTAAGAATTACAATAGTGTCAAAAATACATAAAATACAAGTTATTTTTCAGTGTCTTCAAAAAACTCCTTTAGTGGGTAGTAGGGTCTTTCAACTAGACACTTCTTTAGTTCCTTGTGCAGCTTATTGCCAGGCAAGTTTCTCAGGAAGGTGGTTCTTCAGTTTGCAGCCGGCATAGGAAGATTTTTTCTCCCACAGAGTAGTACGGTGTACAGTGAGGACGAGCTTGGAGCCATGACAAGTGGTATAGTGGTGTAGATTGTGGTTTCTTGGAGGGTTTATTTCATCTAACTTATATACATTATGGTTCAAAGTATGTAGAAAGCCACCACTGTGAGTATTCCCAGGTTGGTGAAAGCTGGTTTGCAAGTCTGTAGAGGGTCAAGGTTAGCAAAAGTTCTTATGGCGTCCTTCTGAAGAACAAGGATTCGGTTCATGTTGAGTGCTGAGGTTCCTCCCCACGCTGTCAGGCCATATCCAAGATGTGATTATACCAGGGCGAAGTAAGCTGTCTTAAATTTGGCTTTAACCCACAGTTTTTGTGCTATTTATGGCACTCAGACCTGCAATCTAGACAGAGTATTGGTCTAGATCTGTTTTCGAAGTGTAGAGAGTGAACTGGATAAAATGTGGCACATAGAGCCAGTTGTCCCCACTGACTCTTAAAAATCTGTTCATAGGGTGCATTCACCTGGAAAGCAAATAGTCAATATGTGACTCAGGCAGCGCCTTTCTTAATGTGCCAGCCAGTCAAGGGAAATGTGTTCTGCACTGTCAGGATCACCCGGGCAATAGATGAGACCTGGTAATCGGGGTTTTCTCATGAGATGCAGATATGACTTAAAATAGCCATGACTTGGGAGAGATTGGGTCAGGTAAATCACCACTCAGCCTTTCCACCCAAATGATTGACGAGTCTATCAGTCCCCCACCCTCTCTTGCGCCCAGCTGTTACCATTCACGCTCATCAGCCTCCTTACTGATTCCTCACTGATCGCCGGCAGCCTTCTCTATGGTGGATCGCCTTCCTCTCCCCTGCTAAAAGTTTAACATGTATTACTCCAGAATTCACTAAGACAGCTGGTTCGGACACTGTAAAATCTTGAGAACAGCTTGATGCTGAACTGAAGTGAGCCAAATATCCGATAAATGTCTCTGTTAACAGCATCTACCAAAACTCCGATTGTTAAAAAACCTGGAATTCACTGCGGACATCCCTGATCCCGAAGTGTAATTGTGGTCTAATACTTTTTTTTTCTTTCGTGAGGACCACAAAGTACTTTTTTTATGTCAGGACCTCACTATGTAGATTTAAAGAGGTTAACTTTTTTCAAACATTTCCTTACATAATATATGGGATGTCCAGCTTGAACCTTTACAAACTTTTCCAGGTTATTCAGCAAGCCAAAATAAACAAAAACATTTATATAATGTATGTCCTAAAATGCTCCGTTAAGCCACTAGCCACCGTTTTTTTTTTTTTTTTTTTTTTACACTTATAATTTTTATTTACTTAATAATTAGTTGTATTGAGTTCATATTTGGCATGCATCTTAATCACACCAATGCTCAATACACATCAGTAAAAAAGTAATATTTCCTGATATGTATTTTCAAAATGGCAGCCGGTAGAAAAGTGCCAACTTCAGTCTCAGTCTTGATCAGTGAGACTCTGATCACACGTACATATGTGAACTACAAGCATCACTAGGTTCTTTTGTTGGGTTCAACTCAGTGTAGCAACCACGAGGGGTACTATGTCATCAGCATCCCCAGCCATAACTGTCTCAAATGAGGAGTTTGGAGTAATATGTTGAGATGCGGAAGCTGTTCCGCAGCACATTAAACATAATATCCACCCACCTTGCTGAGTTGAGAGCATTCTTGAACGAGTATCACTACTTTGCTGTAGCTCTTAGCTCTATCCACCGCTTTCTGGACCCTCCAGTGGTTAGATGTCCCTTTCTAATACTGGACTGATAGGAGCTAAGGTGCAGCTATAATGGCAAAGTTCAGGCAGGAGCGAAACAACTTCTCAAAAAATTTACCTCTTGTGTTCAACATACTGAGTGGTTGTATGGAGAAGGAAGGTCAAGGTCATCTTTTCCTCTACTAATGAGTACCAGCCTGGTTTTTAGTGAATTTTTTAGCGAATGGTTTTTGAAACGAGTGGGGGGATTAACAATTTTTTGGGCCTAACAAGGATTCCAACTGGACCGGTTACCTTCATATTTTTCATGGAGAGGACAGAAGTTTCAAGCTGCTCAACACTGAAGAAGGGTTATACTCAGTACCACAATAGTTTAGATACTTCTCACTTCACTTTAGATGCTTTCTCTTTACATTTGCCAGGTGCAGAATGCAAATTCCAAGTCTTACTGAGTTTAGTTAGCCTATTACCAACAGGATCTTAGCTTGCCTAAATGAATGCTGGTCTAGTTCCCTTAAGGATCGTACCCCACCAGGTTAGTTGGTAGAGAGTAGTCCTAACCTCGCCTGCTAAAATAAATTCATTAAAAAATATATAAAAAAACTCACCAGTAAAATCTAAAAAGTCTGTGCCAAAATATGCAATCTCAGGCAATGTAGGCTCAATGTGCTCCTTGAAGTATTCCATAGCCATGGTAGACAGATCAAACAGCTCGTCGGTCACCTTGTATGGCCTCGCCAATTTAGGTGTTGTCTTGATATAGTAAAGAATACGGTAGACTTCATCTAGAATCTGTAAGTACAAGTGAAAATGTTAACAGAAGATGTACCGTACTTAAAACAAATGCTAGTTTACCTCCATCTTATTAATGGAACAAAATTGAATGCTAACTTCTTAAACTTGGCAAATCCAAACAACAGTAGTAAAATTACATGTAAATTAAATACTAAATTGTAATTAATATTCATCTCATTCAAAAATAAAATACAATTTCTTAACTAGGGCAAGTCTCTACAGTCCTATAATTTTGTTTCATTTGAATTTGTCTTAGTTTTCAGTAGAATAAAAGAATTCAGGTGTACAGACCCTCACATTGTCAATGATATGTCTTTATTTGGTTTAGAAACTGGTGATATACATGTTACTAGGTAAAATCCATACAAACACTTGCTGATACTAAACATTAAAAAAAAATACTCAACAGACCTCCCCAGCAAAGAAACAAACGTGTTTCCGTTCAATGTGCTTGCCAAAAGACATCTGAAGCAGAGTTAGCCGCATATGCAGAGTTTCGATGATGTCACTCTCACAAGCAAGAGGATGGTTGCGCCTTGCACTTTCACGTCGTGGCATTTTGGCCTTGATGCCTTGAAAGCGATGCAACATTTGTGTCTGCAGCTTTTGAAACGTTGAGTTTAAAATTGCACTGCATACTCGGTCTAGTTGTTTAGAAACCTGCAAAACAAAAATAATATAACAAAATTAATGAGAACGGCTGACTGCTACAAAATTATAGCCAGTATCCATCTCTTTTTGATTTTTTATAGATATTCCTTAAAGGTAAAAGGAAATAACAAACAAAAAAGGGGGATGTGGGGTATTCAAGCAATTTCAAGCTAAATATTTTATACTAGGTTAGATAAAATCCCACACAAAGTTGGATGGACGTTATTACATTTTTTTATTTCACTTTAGACAAAAACCAGGTTTAAGAATATACCAAGCTTTTTTCATCTGATGTAACAACCTGGTTGTAACACTTCTCATGCCCAAGTTGTTCTAGACAAATCAATTCACTGGTTTATCAAAAATATTTATTTACTTGAATAGTAGAGATAACTTTATGTTAAAACTTTTTTCAGCTGAATAATTCAAATCCGAACAATAATTTTAATTCTCAGAATAGTATTTTAAATATAGGTAGATATTAGATTTAGTGATTTTGAATGTATGCATGCATAAATATTATCAGTTGGTCCAGGAAGAAGCTTATCACCAGTCCTCAAGGAAAAGGTTGCTGCTTCACCACCATACAAGTCAAGGTCACCTGAGTCAGTGGCTAGAGCTATCGAGGGCTAACAAATCCTCTCAAATATATCAGGACCCATCTCATTTTATCTGGTTTTATACTCTTTCATTCAAATGTAAATGATGCCGTAATTATGACAAATCTATCTCATTCTCAGTCCTGTTATTTAAGAAATAATAGAGCCAATGTATAAAATATTCAATAATTAACAATTTTACTGAAACCCCCAGTGCCCATGTCTGACAGGCCCACGTGAATTTTCACAAACGCATTTTGGCAACACTGCTTACATGACATGGCCTATCCTCCCAATACTTTCCTCCCCTATTCAATGATATATTGTTTGTTCAATTTGGTTCGGTGCTGTGAGCTTGACAGATTATCTGATAAAAATGTGCTGATCTCAGAGGCCCAGGGTTTCTGTTTACGTTCTTCAAAATGGAGTCTCAGTGGCCCAGGGTTTATTGGTGTAACCAGTGTTTCAGTTATACTTTTTTTTAATTTAGTTATTTTTTTTAGAAATATGGGACTAAATAACAAGTTTCTCTCAAAGAAAAGTGTACTGACAAAGTGAACAGCCCAAATGAACAAAATAAACCGTGTCGAAAATATTGATATTTGAATCTGACCACTCCTGATTTTAGCGATATATTTGTGTTTTGTTGGCATTTTATTGAATATTTCATGTAAGGTTATTGAGGTTTATACCTCAATTTTAATATTTAGCTCCAATATTTTTAGTACGGTAAGATTTTTACTTTTAACTTATAATCATGCTACTCTTTAATTTTTAGTCAATTAGTCTATTTATATTGACTTTTATTTCATTGTTTACATTATATTAGGCAGTACACTGATTTTATCCATGTTTATATAGACTAATACAAATAATAGTTTAAGTTTTTATTATTAAATCAAACTACTTTTGCTCTTATAAGCTAATATTTTTGTTATAATTTTTGTATAATGTAGGCCTGTTTGTAATAATAAATCGGCATAACGTCACTGGTGTAGACACGGCAAAAAAACTAATAAATTTTTGTTAAATCGGCATAATGTCACTGGTGTAGACACGGCAAAAAAACTAATAAATTTTTGTATTATGAATCATACTTATTGTCCTTAGTGAATATATTTAGAGTCAGTATTTAAAAAATGATTGCTAATATACAAAATTGCTAAAAATTTCATGGTGGTCTCACAAACCCAGGGTTTCAGTTGGAATTATAAAAATAGGGATTCGGTAAGTGTGTTAAAAAAGTATATTTAAAAGGTAAAAAATGTATAAAGTGGAAAAAGTTTCAGTACCTTTCGAGACCCTATAAAATTAGTTTCGGCCTATTTAAAAAGCTAGACCTGACATTTCGAATTTCACCGTATTCTTAACTATATCAAGAAAACTTGAATTAAAATGGAAACAAAAACAGTTTGCCAAAACGTTATAAGTACTTTAACGTACTACGTTCATTCTAATCATAGTAAATTTTTTAACTTAATTCAAACTAAAAACTCTAAAAAGAAATAAACTGCTTATTGTGTACAATGGGCTAAGAAGACTTGATAAAGGAGTGTGGATCAAGTAGAGACGAAGACGAAGTAAAGAAAAGACGAAGTAAAGTCTTTCAGTTCAGTACATGAGAATTGCATGACTGAGCCCAGTGTGCTGTGCATGGTCGGTAAAATGTACCAGTCCTGCAATATTTATATAAGGGCTGTTCAGACATTTTTACCTAGCCTAACCCTTGACTTTTCTTGTTATTCAAGTTAAGCATGACAACTATTCCATTAAATGTGTAAACTATTAATACCCACCAGTTTAAATTTGTTTTAATGTTTTGTTTCAGTGAGCTCAGAATATAAACTTTTTAAATTTTACAGATCTTTTACGGTTCATGTCTAGGCCTGTATATTAATGACATGGCCAAGGCATTCGACAGGGGTGATAACTTCACTCTCCCAAAAAAGTTCTACTATCAGGAAATTATATTGATTTGCTTAGTTGTTTGAAGTCTTCCTTCATTACAAAGATTATTTTATGTTCAAATTTTAAAATCATTTTGTCAGAGGTTAATCAGGAATTGAAACCTTGGAGCTTCACCTCTAAACGATTATGAACAACTTTTTTTAAAGTATTCGTCTTTAAAAAAAACTATTGTTTGCAGATGATTTAAAATCATAGGTATAAACAAATAACAGAGGCAATGTGGACTCTTTCGATAAAATTATCTAAATAATGTTTTTCAGTGAAATGTAAAAAAATTAAATTTCTTAAAATGCAAACTGATGACATTTACAAAAAACGATAAAAAAAGATTACTTGACCATAGGCCTACCTAAATGGGATTTTCATTTCTAGAGTAAAACAAATCTAGTAGTGTCAGAATAACTACGGATTTGATTAGGTATTTTTTTAAACCATGTCATAAATAGAAACCTGTGTTATTGTATCAGTAAGTAAAATGATGTTTTAATATGAAATGGAGTTTTTGCTTTAAAAATGTAGAACATTAATCATGCTTTAAAATTCTCTTGTCAGATTACTGGAGGAAAGCGGTGTCATTGTATGGAATTCCAACTAGTGATATTATTGATATTACACATTTAACAGCTTTAAAAATTTAAGACTACAAAGATATGACATTTTTATTCTATAAATAGTGATCTAAAACTCACATGCATTAAGTTGTTTGAACTGTATGGTTTCTGAAGCGTTCTTCACTAAAGAACAAGTATGTACATAATTGTTTGTCCCACAAGTACGTACATAATTTTTTGCCGCTCAAGTGCATACATTAAGTTCGATTGGTTGGCGTCCCTTAACACGTTGAGTGCGGGCTACATCAATTGATGTAGTGCGGCACGAGCTCTCCTAGCGGCCTACATCTGTTGATGTAGTCGCGCAACTATCACTTTATTAGTTCAGTATGTGCTCAGCCATTGCCGGGGAACATTTTATCGCTTTGTGGCCTGTTGTGTCAGTACACGAGTTCATTTTGGCACGTATAGTTTTCTGCTTCAGCATTTCTGTTCAGGACGGGACCGTGGTAACTTTTCATACTTTTGTGTGGTGTGTATAGTTGGTTTTTACTTTTTTATTTATCTCACTATTCTATTATTTTTAGTACTTGTTGTGTAAAAAACAAGTTTATTGGTTGTTAGAAACAGTTGTGGCTGTAAACAGACTAGTTTATCCTCACGGTGACTCACGCGACTGGCACCACGGGCAGACTACATCAATTGATGTACCGGAAGTGACGTCACAAATAATTACTAAAAATGGAGGCCTGGCAATCTTATTATGACATTTAGTATGCATTCATATAGTTCACTTGGTAAATAATAAATTATTATAATTCAGCCACTGGCGTAAGCAATAGTAAACATAAACCGCACTTAACGTGTTAATCATTCTAATAGAACAAACGAAAGGCCTGTTTTCTTTTGATATTGATATTAGCAAAGAAAAAGTCCTTACCAGCCGCAATTGAGACACTTGCTTGTACCCCAGATAGCTAAATATTTTTTCCATACATTCACTAGGAAGATCTAAGAAGTGTGTGGTGGAGACATAAGGCTGTGTAGGGTTGTGACTGGAGGGGTGAGGGGTGTAAGGAGTAAGATCATGAGAAATATGGGGGCCATTCCCATGTCTTACGGCCCTCGTTGACCCTTCACTGTCACCTCCAGTCGTACTCTGTAGACGAGTTGACACCATCTTTAGCTTAAATCACAAATGTTTTAACCTGAAACAACATAATTTTTCTTGTAAAACTTTTTAACCTAGGCTGATGATAAATGCTTAGCCTATATCCTACAATTGGAGATTTTAAAATTTGCAAGTTACTTAACCCTCCAGGGGCTTCACCGGTAAAAGGGCAGAGGGTGCATGCAGAGTTTTATAACACAACAATAATTGCACAAATTTAACCCATTTTATTTGTTTTTAATGGTATTTAATAGTTGAGAAACTTTATCAGGAATCACATTTCATCGTTGATACCATTAAATGTTTAACTTAATCTAGGCTTAATATTTAAATTAAAAATAGTAAGTAATTTTCTATCATAAAATTGGTATCACTGGGTTACGGGCGAGGGCGCAAGCGGAGTTTTGCTCTGCAATAATACAACTGTACATCAATGCAAAGGAAATACTTATAATAATTATAAATGAAATTATACATAAAACCGGTACTTATACATAGGTACAACAATCTATAAAACAGAAAGGTTATGAGAAGGAAACAAACTCCACACTGAGCACTCGTGAGATAGGGCGCACGCGGAAAAAACCTCCGCAAACTGACACTGCATGACTGAATGGCAAATAACAAGGAACTAAGAAGGGGGTGGAGGTTATAAATAGCTTAAGGGATTCCCAGAATGAGGAATGTCGGCATGTGAAGTACTAGGCCGGACACGACTGCTGATAACCATTATAAATGTTTATTTTAACAAAAACTACACGTGCAGAGAAAAATTAAGCATATACCCCCTTGAAGGTTAAAGGTAGCGCCAAGACATAAGCGCCAGGATTGTCCCAGGACAACTTTAAAACTGGTTTATACTAGTTGCGAGGTTGACAATGGGCACAGCAAAGTTATCTTAACATCCACTATAAAGGATCATCCACTATCTTCCTTCATGATTCATTCATGTTCCAGAGAGCAGGGGGTTAATGTCATCAGGAGGACATGGGAACCCTAGCTGAGGAACATGAATGGACAGTCGGTTGTTTGGCCATTTAGAGGGCAGAGCGGATCGCCTGTTTGAGCCTGAAATCAGTTGTCACAGGAGGACGGGAGTTGGCCCTCTGAATGGTCAAACCCTGGCTGCTGATGTCCGGTCTCTCATCCTTTCTCCTCCTTCAATATCCTCGTCCTTCCAGGGGCTTGCACAAATGCCCTTTAGAGGCAGACGTGCTAAACGGTTTGGCCGGGGTCGCCTTATCCACCAAAGCACCAGGATTGACCGGACAGTTGGCTCATGAGGTCAGAGCTCTATACCATTGATACCATTTCCGGTTTATTCTACTGGATGACTTTGATAGGCCTATTAAAAATCAATGTACAGTAAGATAGTACTCATATTGTGAAAATTATTTTACTGTAAGTATATGAAAATTAAGAATAATTCAAACGTTCAAATGGACATTGAACATGCCATTTTATATAGGGATAAATATTTAAGGGAAGAATTTCATTAACTTTGGTGAGGTAAGTTATATATCATATCTCAAATTTAATATTTGAAAGGTGCTTCAGTAGCTATCGAAAAAAAGTATATATCACCTGGCTTGTCCCATGGTTGTAAGAACAGTAGTTGTCGTGTCCTTGACTAGAACACATCACTCCAGGACTGACATAAGTTATAATTTATTTGTCGCCCCCCAGACCCTTGAGTAAAAAAATATGGCAACTTACAGGTAGTCACAGCTAGGCTGGCACTTGACTGATAAATTTAAATTTAATAATGGTACCCAAAGTTGTAACATTTAAATTTCTTTATCGTTTTCTTTGACATTGTCTCTCTGGTTCTTCGACATTCATTCACTCATGAATTTGAAGACATTTGTCATTATTTCTCTACTTTGACTAGTTAAAACACTTTCCCCTCAATTTCAAATAGACCTTGGATTTAAAGTCTGTCATTTTTAAATAAACAATACTTTTTAAACCTTACATTCACTTCACTTTGAAAACCAATGTGATGCGACACTCCAATAGGAAAGCTGATGACTGTCTATTAAAGGCAAAGTGCTTAGGAATTCCTGTGGTTTGTCATAACAATAAGTCTTCTATTAGTCATTGTTTGGGGGCGCCAACCCCATGATTCGGAAGCCAAATGTTCGCAGAAAGGTTTTTACCTAGCTTCCACCCACCGCTCACCTACATTGCCACGCCAGGGTCAAGTGCCAGCTTGGCTGTAGCTACCTGTACCTGTGATCCGGATTACTTATGCAACAAACATTTGGTGTTATAATTTCTTAACTTGTCCATAAAAATGTAAAGGAAAAGGCCTATTAAAAATTTTTTGAAATATGATAAGGCTCACTGCCTAATAAATAATTTGACAAGTTAGCTAACAACGTAGTCTTCTATATTTGAGATTACTTATGGGTTGTGGTGTCTGCGGCCTGAAATACAATTTTTTATCCATAGAGTTCTTGGTCTAAATTCTAAAATAAAAAAATGTCACTTGAGGGGATGACAAGACAAAGGCAAATAAGATATAACCAGAAGAATCTAAGTTAACTTATATGAACAGTAATTTTTAGTGAGCTGCAGAGGTTAGATTTCGGTTAGTTTACCACACAATATCTGAGTGTTTTAATGTTCAATGATAATGCCCAGTTAATGAAGCACTGTGTAAATTACTTATTGTTCTTGACTTTACAGAGTGTTTACTATATATCCTAGAATAACAAACCAGTAGACTTCCTGGGACTTAATTAATGGATTTTTGTCAAATTCAGTGATCTGAAACACTTAAGCTTACCTGCAATAGCTTAAACCAGTCTTTAGTGACCTGCCATTGGCCTAGCTGTCATAACTTACATTTCAGGTTTTCAAGCAAGTTATGGTAGCATCTAAAGTACAGTACCTTACCGGTAGTCAAAATTGTTTCAAACTGCAAAAACAGATTGACTTAGCCTTAAGTCTTGGTATTTACATAGACTTCCTATATTTTAAGTTAATTGTCTATAACTTAAATCAGGGGGAAACCATGCTCCAGAATAATAATTTATCTTAAAATAAATAAAATAGGTCTATGTCAAAAAGGTGTATATTAAAATAAGATTACCATAGATAGTTCCCAAGAATGTTGGCCTACTAGGCCTACACAAATGAAATAATGACCAATAGGCCTATATCTAAATCTTTGTCTTTTAGGATAGGTAGGCCTAACAATGGTTCCAATAGGAACCACTACAAAACCACCTACTACAAAGGTGTATCGGTCTAACTTATAGGCCTATTGGTTGTCTTGCTAACCTATGTGTTAACTAGTTCTTAGACTTCAGTTCAAAAGGTCACATGAGTTTGATCCCCAGGATGACCACAAACTTTTAATTATTTTTATATAACAACGGTTTCACATTACATGTTCAATTTGTATTAACTATACATAGGACTATAGTAAATACATTTGTGTAGGCCTAGTGCATGTAATAATAACAAGTTCATTTAAGGTTACGACTAAGATCAATAAATAACAAAATTAATATTGAAAACAATTAATTCTAAGAGTAACAATAATATTTTAGTAGTTTAAGTTAATTTTCAAGGGGTTTGGAACATTCAACCAAAATAGGTTAAATTATTATCATACCTACCAACAAACTAAAAATGCCAAACTGATGTTGATGTTGCAAAAAAAAGGAAGAAAAATATACCTTTATGGGACATGCCTTTAAAATATTAGGCTAGTCTAATGAAGAAAAGTCAAAATTAAAATTTAGGTTATCTGGTGAAGAGGAAAAGAAAGTTCTAAGCAGTAGCCTATGATTATGGGACTTGTGATCCTAGGCTGTTATTCTCTCTGGTTTAGCCCTCAATTACTAATTAGTGTATCCCTAAAATTATAGCCAGCTATTTTGCTTTTCCATGTCAATTTTATTTCACAGTATAATTATTAGTAGTTGTTTAGCAAATAAGTTAAGTTAGGTCCTACAAACTCAAGTAAACCATTAGCAGTCCTGTCTAAAGGACTATAAATGTGAAAGCCTATGAAAATTTTCTGAATGAAAAAATAATTATTAAGGAAGCAAAAAACATGTTTTAGTTTAGTAACAAAACTATCCCTAAAATAACATGAAATTTTTCCATAAAAAAGTTTCACTTAAGCTCTTAGTCAAACTATGCTTGGCTGATTATCCATCGTCCATTATTACCTGTGAATTGGCGATCTTCTTTCAGCACATCTGGGACTTAAATCCGAGCATTACTCACAATAAATTATCTAAATAAATAAAAATTACTTTATCTTTAACGTGGAATACGTTTTTGAGTTCTTAAACTTCAATAGGTTTTACTTGAACGCGAAAATCTAAACGGCTTAACTTCCCGAATAATGGCTATTGTACAGCGAAAGCGAATTGTTGGCTGTTGGCTAGTCAGTCTAGCTAGGCAGAGCAGTAGCTTAGTAGCTTTAGGATACAGTCTCAACGCCAACAGAAATGGAGGGTAAATAGCAAGAACAAAACCCTTTCTACTAACTGGGGATATGCGTATAAAACATCGAAATAAAACTCAATTTTTGAAGTTGGGTAAATTTGAATCTATATAGTAAAGTAGTATGTCTTCATACTACTTTACTACTATTAGTTCATTTACAATTAATTGAAGTATAGTCAATGGTGGTATTAAAACTCAATGAACGTATTTTAATGTAAACATCTATTGTTCAATGGTCGTGTAATACTGGTACACACACTTGTAGTTCTTAAAAATCGTCATGGTGTTGAATCCATTTTTGAATCCATTTTCTAAATGCGCCGGTAGTAGTAAATTAACTTATAGGATTTAAATATGATACAATCATCATGAAATGCTACAATTTTCAGGTCATTAGGCCTAACTTAGGGCCTGTTGAATCGTACCAGTATGGTAAAAACTATTTCCGATAACCCATATACATGCAGACAGGCTATGTTCTGTGAAATAACGCTCTACTCACTTGACAAAGTGTCTTACTTACTCTACTTCCTAAGTCTTAGTTAGGAAGTACCACTGCAACAGAGTAACCGCTCTGCACATATTATTACCTGCTCCGGAACTACCAGTTGAAGTCCCAAAAAAACATCTCAGTGAACATTTTCCCAGTTGACAATACAAACTCACCAATGCTTGTCATTAATTATATATATATATATATATATATATATATATATATATATATATCTATATATATATATATATATATATATATATCTGTCTTAGAGTGTTACAAAGCACATAGCATTATTAAACACGCTGAAGTCCTCGGTCTTTTTGGACTTTTTCCGAGATCAAGGCAGCATTTGCTGGCATTCCCGACTGTGTGTATCAGCAGTTGGCATGAATCTTCATTTGGATCAGATGGTCTTTAAACAATCATTTTTTTACTACCGCTTGGTGCAGAACAGGCCGTTGAGTTGATGGGGTTGGTCCACATTTCATTATGGTTAAAGAGGATTTTCAAACTATTGATCTATTTTGTTTTCCAGATTTAACTTTTTACAAGACAAACAAATACTACAACAACATTCAGATCTGAAATAAATCAAGTTTGCAAGACTACACACTATATTAAATTGAGTGCTACGGACCCCGCCAGTGGGTCATTTCGGTCTGCACCGAATGACGCATGACCCGCCGGCGCGCATCAAGTTACCAGCCTAGTACGAGATGTACGGTACGATTCATCCTCTTGATGGAACATTTTTAGGTTTTTGTAGCCCGTAGCCGATTTGTGCTACCCAGGTTGGCCTTGGTATTCAGCTGGGTAAAAAAGGGCAGGATGCCATATTTGAGGAATGGCGCGCTGCTCCACACGGATACACCCTTCCTCTGTTTTAGAGAGCACACGTTGTCAGTTTTACAATTTTTACACGTGGGTTTCCACTCCAGTTTGTTATTTGGTTAAATTTTTTTCAATTCAATATATTTTTGTGATTCAATACATTTTAAATAAACATTTACGAAGTGTAGCCTATACTGTATACATAATAATTGTAATAAATAAATTTATTCATAACAAATATAACTGAATATTATTATTTGGAAATAATATTGTTTTAAAACCTAAAACTTAATTATTTATTTATAACAAAAAAGTATAATTTTATCTATTCTTTGATGAAACGTGTAATTTGAACACCCAAGTGAAGTACTGCAGGACAGTGCTCATGGCGGGTGACCTACCGGCTGGACATGTCTATTACAACTTCCAAATGTGAAATTACGCGCGAAGTAGGCCCATTAATACATTTAAAATTTTATTCTTTTATTTTAAATTACAAGCATGACAATGCTGTGTTAAAAATACCTAATCAGTAAAACGCTGCAGCGCGGCGCGTACAGTTTGTCCCGAGTCCTACGCCAAGAATGGTGGGGCTGGGTGGCGCGGGGAAGGGTTGGGATAGCGCGGCGACATCAAAGAGCATCAAAGGTGGAGTGGGCTAGCCCTTCTCTCTACACTACTGACTAGCGAAGTAGCGGTAGCGACTCTTGGCGCGGTTGGCAGTACTGTCGTTTAGCGCTTCTCGACTACATAGCTCATTGCCCGGAGAACTCTTGAGGAAAGGAGTGGGGGAATGTGTCGACAGGCTACGGGTCGAGTTCGTGACAGGAACCAGGGATGAGATTTCATGACGTCACTTGTCACGTTTCCGCATGTTCCTAGAGTCTTTACCCGGTGTTTTAAGTCCAGCGTTTCGCTTCGTTCAATGTCAAATAGTGTGTTTTGAGGTTTGACGTTTGGAGTGTTTACTCTTCTGCAAATGATGACTGTAATTGTTAGCTGCAATTGGTTAATACCTCGATTTACGGTAAGTTAATGCTTTTTTATACAAATTTCACAAGGTTTATGCATTACTATTATACTTTCGATAGGTTTTATGGTTTAAAATTAAAAGCATTATACATCTTAAAGGGTAAGATAACGACTTAGACCTAACTTTTAAGAATTTTAAGTTTCCTACAATGTAGTTCTTGAGGAACCTGAGGGCTTTTTACTACAGTATTAGTATTTATTAATACCGTACTTAGAGAATTCTAAAATGCAACATATTATTCCACCAGTCCATATTATTACACCACCTTGCCTAGGTTGACATCTAGGCCTCATTAATACCTGCACGCAGGAGTACCTTAGGGAGTACTTGTTGAATAATTTAATTTAATAATATAATTAATAATTAATTTATCATTGAGTTTTATTCTCTGTTACTCGGTAAATAATTATATCGCTACATTTCTCTCTTTTTGACTGTTTGTAAAGATTTTTTATGATTTTTTTTCTGTACAGTAATTTTAATGTTAAATTTTATAATTGTACCTGACAATTGCTAATGCATATTTGTATTAGTTAGGGTGTCAGTGGCAAATAAATGACTGATTTCTGACCTATCTACCTTATACTTATTCCACCCTCAATACCTATCAATCTTGATGTCAGGCCTAGAATTACTTATCTCAATTTAAGTTACATTTCCCCAATTGCTTGCATTCATAGTTGACTTGCTAACTCAAAATTACGGGGGATACAATTAATTTTTTCATTTAGTTACGGTTTGATTTACGTATATAGTTTGCCTTAGAAATAAATGTAGCTGGGGGGTTACGGAGGTATGGTACAGTAGGTAACTTAGTTTGGCAAGTTAGTTCTTGAGTTTAGCTACAATCATCGGACATTGGAATTTACTTCTTTAATGTTAGGAATTTCGTGCTATTACGAAGTTTTTTGATTGGCTTAATTCGACTCATGATTTGGAGTTTTCAAGTTAGTAAGGGGACTAGATCCTTCTTGTTTGAACTTTGGTCTTTAATTAAAAACCTCTAGGTCCTAGGTTATTTTCTTATCGAGTATCTGTATCTGTTACAGAAATGATTAGGTCTTCGCTGAGACCTGGATCGACCGAAAGAAGAATGATGACTCCCCAATCAACCGATTGTGGTGAAGACACCGGATGTAGGATGTAAGATGTAGGTGTAAATCAATTTAGCCTTAGAACTAACCTTAGGTTAGGGCAATGAGATCCTCACCTGACCATGGCCTAACATGGTAGACATAGGCTATAGGTTACTGTACCAATTTGAAAAGTATAACTTATTCCTAGGTAGAAACTTTAATTAACATTCTTAAGAGTTGGTTGTAATAGCCTAAACCAAATTTCCAGTTAGGTCTTAGGTAACTTAAGGACCATTGCCTTAAATTCTATAATTGATTGTATCTTATAAATAAACAACATAACTTAAGGTTGCCTGACTCTTATGTTTTTAAGGGGGGTGGGTGTTGCTATTTTTTTTCTGGGGGGTTTAAGGTTTTGCAAAATTTAGGCTATTTGAAGCCAAACAGTGTTAACAGCAAATCACAAGTTAAATACCAGTATTATTGGCCCTAATTATTTTTCACCTTATTTACGAAAGAAGATTTAAGTTAACACTTTTGTAGCTTTCAAGCAGTTTGTAGAAAGTGTTGGTTTCTGTTGGCATGAGGGGTGATAAGTTACAGTAACATTAAAAATAAATGTTCCAGTTCTTATGATTTTTTTTTTTTTTCTTAAGAGTCAGCAGAACCTTCGCCATCCTGATTTTTAGTCCCATAAGAACGGTGTTAATTATAGGTTTCTTTAAAACACTTTATCTTGATAATCTTGCATCGGATTCGCATGAAACTTGATATGTTCACCATAATGGTATGGCAGTTCATTTGACGTGGATACATGTAACGACCTAAAATGGAGGGGGGGTGCAAAACCTCTGTTAGCCTAGCCTACTAATAAACCAAGTGCCTAGGCCTAGCGGTCAGAATCCAGGTTATGCCTATGTTCTACTTGAGTTGGGTCTGAGCCTTGGTTGATTTTATTAGTAGGGTAGAGGTGGTAATTGGTAACAGGCAGTTAGGTTACTGCTGGGTAAACATCCTCCTTCATTTTAGACTAACCTGTGAGTCATCGCCGGCATCGAGTCCAAACCTATTGAGAACACCAATTTACGTAAACTCACATTAACTCACACTATCTGAAGTCACGCCCGGTTATGTACGAAAACTGTTTATTGTCAGCGGTGAAGTGTCAAGGCGAAAACTATACTTGTTAAGTATCGGGATAGCCGGCATAACGTGTTGACAAACAGTAACATAACCTCGCACAATAGGTGAAGGCTCGACTGCCGCTATGACGTCGCAGCTTTAGCAAAACCCCTTGGATCAGCTGTGGACTGCCGATCAGCTGTTACCCCTCCATCGCCCCTCCAGAGAGGGAAGGGTTCGGGGATGGAGCTGAAAGCAGGATTTTCTTTCTGTCCTGCGGTTTTCTAGCGTTCAGACGTTTAAGTTATTCCCGGTTTATAATGTGTGCTACGGATTACTACAGCTCTCTGTGTAAGTAGCCAACACGGTTATTTAGGGAACAAGTTAGTTCTGAGTGATTTTATTTTCATTTTTATATTTTAGCAATCTGAGTTGATTGCGGTTTAGTTTTAGTTTTACGTTTTATTTGCACCTTTTCGTTGAACTCCAGCGGCTTTGTCGTGTGGGGTGCCGGAAATATATTTGGTGCTAGGAAATTATAATTATTACCGTAGCTAGAGTAAAATTTATTATCCGTATTAGATTAGTTTTGAAACCTCCAGAGTGGGGTTGGCTGATTTTTCCTTTTTTATTGTTGGTCAAACCGTTGTCAAACCCGCCACGAGGCCGTCACCTGCAAGTCCGTGCAGGCACGCAGCGACCTGTCTGTACCGGAGCGTGGACCGGGTGTGTGGGTGTTTGTCGGTGTGGGGAACGGGTTGGCTCTAAACCCACCCAGCCAACATTAAGTTAAATTTAAATTTCAAAATTATTAATTGGCAGTCATATCAGGTGTGAGCGATGATACAGTAACGCTATTTGATACTACTGGTGCTGAGCCCACACCTGTGAAACCTTTTGGATAGTATAACTTTTACAGTATTTATTACAAATCTATACCATTCAAAATTTATTAATTCTGTGTGAACCCTGGAGTAAACCCAGCTAGCGACTTGGGTGAATCCGTGAGGTGAGAGTCTGCGGCGACTGCTCTCCGAAAAGAAAATTTCATTTTATTAAATTATTTTCTTTATCGAGAAAGTCGTCACATACATTGTTTAACAAACCTCAAAAAAATTGTAAAACATGGTTTAATAATGGTGATAATATACATTGTTTTTCATTCGCTATTCGAGTGGATGATTTTTTAAATTAATTTTCTATCATGTCAAATGAAAGACATTATGGTAATATTTAAAATGACATCAAGTTTGTAATTTTCAGACAAAAAACAAACTCACAGCAATGTTTTATCCCTTGAGTTGTGAGAATATACCTTGGACTGAATTACTTACAAGTTCCGTCAAAAGAGCTCAACGATTATAGGAAGTCTGTCTCCTACGATCGATCTGATGATCGTTGTAAATTATTGTTTCTGTGTTGCAGGCCTGTGTAATAGTATGTTCAAAATTTGTTTTAATTTGGGTGCGTGTAAACTATATGTGTGTTTTTATTTAACTGTTACCAGGCATGCTTTGCAATGCCAACCTGAGTAATTTTTGCCCCTTTAGGTGAGTTCTTTGGCTAAGCTCAATCAGGTTCAGCTTGTACGCTTTGCTCACTTGCCGCAAGTCTAGAATATCCTCTAATTTTTCATTACCAATCTTCCCTCAATACTTTAAAAAAGAACAGTTGTTTGTAGATTAAAATACAAAGAAACATTTTTTGCCATATTTTGTGTTCATAAACAACTCACATCAAAAACTCCAAAATAATCTGTCGTGGGTACGTTTATGACAGTCCTGGGGCTATGTCAAGTCGCACAGGAATGGGATAAAACAATGTCCCTCTCCTGGTTCTAAGTTGCCTCCCCACCATTTTTTAACCAAATTGATTTAGCCATTCTTGAGTTTAAAATAGTGTTACTAACACAAATTTCTTTTATATACATAGATGACAAGGCCTTATAGGCGAAGAACTTTGTGTCGGCAGTTGAAGATTATGATGACGTAACATCACAACATGTTTGTATTAAATTTTTGAGCTATTGAATACTATAATACGAGCAATGTCTGAGGGATGTGTGTTCCATGATCTCGAAATCTAGCGGTTAGACTTTGCTTAAACTTTGTATTTAAGAGTTTTTTGGCCCAAAAATAAGTTTAGAAAAGGTCTCAATAACAGGAAAAATCGAATTTGGTCTAAATTTAAGTTTAAAAATCGTAATTTTTAACATTGGTCTTAACAACAACAATAATTTTTAACATTGGTCTTGGTTGCTATTTTGGTAACGAAATAACAACGAAAGGTATATAAAAATAAAGGAACATTAATGTTAAGCAGATTTTTTGAAACAGCTGTTAACTGTGAAGAGGTATAGTTGGTTGTTGGGGGAAATTTAATAGCTCTATTACCGTGACACTATATCAAAACTGAATTAAAACCAACGAGTGAGGCTCGGTTAACCTGGTTTTGTAAGTCATTTAGTTTTATGAACATGTGGTTGTCTATACGAATCCTGCAAATACAATAATATGTCCAACTGTGAGCGTTACAGGTGTATTTAGGCTATATGAATTCTGTGTCTATACCACATAATGGACATGTTCAAAACATTTATTAACAAAATTTTTTTTCAGTTTCAGGTATTAAATATGTCCAAGGAGTTCAATGAAGAAAGAAAGTTTTTGGAAGCATTATTTTTTGTACTAAAAAGGGTTTTCAATAAATAATATTTTTATAACTATCACAGATTCTTCTTTCTATTTTCATTAGTTATTGAAACCGTTGAAACTATCCTGATGTAAAATATTGTATGAATACAAACCTAACAAAGTCATAGGGGTGTGAATCAGAAAAGTTAGAGAACAGAAATACACCATTTTTCAAATATGTTTCATTCGGCAGTTTTAATAAAGATATCAATCTCATCTTTGTGCTTCCAAACTTATCTATAAAATTTATTACCGTACCTTAAATACTTAAATCCATAAGTATTCATGTGTTGTTGGCCGTGAAAGCTTTGGCTTATCTTTCCTTCTGAGGCACACTCGCAGTCATGAGTTTCAAATTGTGTAAGATGTATTCTCATAAAGTTTGGAATCGTACAGTTCCTTTTTAAACTTACATTGCCTAATTTCATTTATCAATGATGCCATCAAACTAAGTAATGGTTGACTTTTGATAGTAACAAAACAAGTGCAGTTTAAAATAGTCTTATCCGAAGGAAAGACAACTCGAACACTTCAAATCAAAATAAGTATAATAGACAATATGAAACCTATTGCTTCATAGTCAAGCAGCTATTACTGTGACCTTATTTAAATCTAAGGCTCCTCTTCTTAAAATTACATGTAAAATAATTTAGATGTTACGTGGCAGCTATTTGATTGAGTTTAGCAAACCATTGAACAGACCATTGTGTTAAACGTTTTTCAGATTACCAAAGTTATTTCACTATCAAAATCAGTCATAAGAGTTATGTTCATTATTTTATAAAATTTCAAAACAAGCCTATAAGCATTGACTATACATAACTAACGTGAATAGACTTTACAATCAATGCTTTTTGTTTGATACCAAAATTTTGATAATTCATTTTGGTAATTTTGTCTTGCCGTGCCAGAGTCGCGGCGATTGATGTTATTATTCAGCTGGATTTACAGTGCTATTAAAAACATTTTAAGTTACCACTACACAAACATAAACTGCAAATATAAATGTTTCATCCTTGGTTAAGAAAAGTGGTAATAGGCTGTACTGATTTACCTATCATGTCACTTGTACTTCACAAACTTGACTCAAAGTCTCTTCTGGCAAAAAAAAGGCAGATGCATCTTTAGGCTTCCGCCCTCGCACTTCTTGTCGTGAGTATTTAAAAGCCCTGGGTGTTCTGACAGTGCCCAGTTTGTATATTTAATTGACTAAACAATAAAGTAGCCTATGGGTTTTGGATTCTTAAGTTATAAGACTAATTTATATACCTTAGAAACAAACAATTTCGTTTTTAAAATCATATTTTCAGCTAACTCAACAGAGTCTAGTTATAAACCGGTGCTTGGAAGCATTAAAATACAATTTAGAGAACTTTTTACTTAAAGTTAAATGGTAAGCTAACTTATAAATTAAATTTAGACCTACATGGTAACGCTGTATTTCCAAAACTTATTAATCCAGTGCCAAAGTACTTTCTTAGCCTTTTCGTAGCCTACATTTTAAGTTAATCAACATTAACCATGGGTTGATAATAAAACAGAATCATAGCCCATTTAGGCCTACATAGGCTAGGCTACTGTAAGTTAATTTAATTTTTGTAATAAACAGATAACATTATGGCTATTTGGAAGCAATTAAAAAGTGATATATTTTTAAATTCAAATTGTTAGAGTATGTATAATTTTTCTAGACTTTACTAATAATTGCGGTAAAGTTAATTGTACAAAACAAACCCGAGGCATCAAACCTAAATACTCCCATCAATGGTATGCCTATGTTTAATTTATGAATAAGTTATCGTGGGTAATTTATTCAATCTATTGCAATATTGCATTCTTTTGGAAATTACTTTTAGGCCTTCATAGGATATTAAGGATTTCACACCTAGGTTTTGTCAAAAAATTGTATACTACAGTTCTTAGGACTATACTTGCCAATTAACTGGAAGAGTACTTTGGGTCTAAGATACAAGTTAAACGAGATGGCTTAGGGCCTACAGTAAGTAAAACACTAGAGCCCGTGACAATACTAAAACAAAAAGCCTTAACTTATGAGAGAAATTAATTAAACTTAAGTACCCTACCCAATTTGGAAGTAAAAACTTAGATAACAAATAATACATTCAAATAATTGTGGCTCTGGTTAAACTTGTCATCTAAAATTTGTATTTATCACAAGTAAATTTATTCAACCCAAAAGGAAAAAGTTTTTCGAAGTACTATTTATGTGTGATAAGAGATGTCATGTCGTTTAGTTTGCAGTTTGCATCCCGAAATGGATTGTCGTCGTCTGCAATCTGCAATAGTCGATGTCGAATTGTTTGAAAGCACAGTCCAATATTTAGGTTAACCTATATATTGGACCGTACTTAACAGCTAGATGGTGGAATGAGAGAAATGAGCCAGTTATGACGTCATGGAATCTCATCCCTGGTTCCTGTCACGAACCCGACCCGACAGACTACCAACACAGAAAATTCTGGATAGTGCTGGTTTCACCACATCCCAGTTAGTCATTCGGTAGTAGCCAACCGAAACTACAGAGTATCGAAGTATCATTCATATCGAGTATGAATTTGAACTCGGACTCGAACACAAAAATCCAATTTCAAAGCTGCAAAACGGAGGATATTTGTGATCGTCACTTAGAATCATTTAAAATTGATAGTAATGGTTGTTTTTCTGGTTTCGTCAAAGGTGAAGAAAAATACGAATCGTTTTTACTTGATTTAACTACCAAAGGATTTTACTTCTCCAGAAGAAATTCGAGTAAGTACCGGTATGTTTAAAATAATTTAATAAAGCAAGATAGGCAAAGGCCCTAAATACTTAGGTCTGCCTAAGTTTTCCATTTTACTGGATACACTCCCATTTTCTAAGGAAACTGAGGAAATTTAACACAAGAATAAACAATACGCAAAGGAGTGGGAGATGGTTTCTGGTTGCAAACAATAAACTGCAAATATTTTTAATTAACAATTAGATGAGGAATGTTAAATATAGGTAGAATTATGTAAAAATCGTGTCCTTTTTGTAATTCAATGTTATTTATTTATTTCCATTGCAAAGCCATTTTCTTAAATACAAATTATTTTAATAACGTTTTATTTATTGTAACAAATTGAATGGGTAATTTAGCTATAAATAAATATGCTATCAATTATATATAAGTTACTTCTATTTAAATATTACAAATTGTTATGATAAAATATTAATAAATGCAATTAATTTTCAAAACTGGAGTGTTAATAAGTGCTGATAACAATTAAGTAATACATTAATGATTTACAAGACAATTAATTAATTTTGTATCAATAAACCTTGTTAAATTCCACTAAATATAAACACATTATTACTCTGCCCTCGGTATCTTTCGTTTATCTCCGACTAACCTCGAAAGCACGATAATTGATATTGCTTGTAAGATTGGCATCTCCATCACTACGGTTGGCAACACTGTCAACACTTTCCCCCACTCCTTTCCTCAAGAGTTCTCCGGACAATGAGCAATGTAGTCGAGAAGCGCCTGTGTACTGTTTGGCTACGGCGCGGCACGGCGCTAACGCATACTATTTGCATTGACTATGAATTCATAGTCAATGCTATTTGGCTTTTTGGCGTTTGGCAACGACTGCGTGATTGACTAGTTGGACTAGTTCGAATAAGACAGTAAGCTTATGCTGGCCGCCACTGCATGTTGTTTTCAATCAACATTCTTCAATTGTTCGCACAATATGGATTTTATTGAAGATTTTACTTAATATACTTAATATGTCTTTACTTGGAGAAGTGAATCAATATTCTGTTAGGTTTTTAGCGCTAAAGAATAGTTCAAACCGTTATTATAGTAACCTGATTTTATTTTTATAGGACGAATAGGCCTCCTCCCTGACCTCCCTGCAAGGGAGTTATGAAATATCACCAGACACCTCCCCCCCCCCCCCCCGGAAATTATATTCTCTTATATACGCTAATGTTTAATAATATATGCACGTCGGTCGTCAACGAATTGACTGCGTAGCCCATTTTTAATAGACTACAGACAGCCTGATTATATGGCCGCTCGTTACCCGATGTCTTGTATATATTGAACTAGTGATAGCATTTCTGAAATATTGAATACGAGATTATCTTAAATAATAAATTAATATTTTCAATTTTTATTTCTTCTTTATTTTTTGTCCGTGACTTCCGTTTAATACTAGTTAACTATGACATTAAAATAAATAAATAAATAAATAATTAATTAAATAAAATAAAATAATAAGTAAATAAATAATGCCAATAAAGTAGGAAATATTTTTGTTTTTAATTCTTAACGTTTATACAGATAACTCAGAATATCTTGGCGTTTGATGGCAGGCAAAATAACAATTGAGTGGAGCGACGAAAGAAAATTAATAACTCACACAAATTAATATTTTATATTTTGATTGGGTAGTAATTACATATTTATTTTAAACATTACATTCTGTAACGTATTAACGGTCATAAATTATTATGCTACTTTTATTTCATGTTTATTTTATCCATGATTACGTTTAATACTATATTCAAGCTACTATGACATTCCAAAAAATATTAATGCCAACAAAAAGGTAGGCCGAATATTAAGTTATTGCTCATACGGTAAATTAATATGGTAAACGATAAGTGCTATTAATTTTTTGTGAATTTGTCCAGTTTAGGCCTGATGATTGAATTTATGAAAAATTCGTTGCATATTAATCAAGAATAAACATTAAACAATATTCATACAGTTTAATGTTAAACAACCCAACGTATTATCCATAAACCTGACCAGGCATACGTATAGATAACTTGGAATAACTTGGCCCTTGATGGCCATTTACAGGTCAAACAACCGGAGTGGAGAGACGGACAAAAACTAATAACTTTCACAAATGAATATTTTTGAATATTTTCTCAAGACTCAAGTTGTTTTGATTTTTTTATTTGATTTTCCTGTATTCTAATTAAACATGTTAATGTTAATCCCAAGAATCTTAATGCCAGCAAAGTAGGTAATATTTTACGTCATTTATTTTTGAGGTCTGTAATCCGTTAAATAAAATTATATGTAGGGAAAATTAAATAAGTGTGGGTCGAATTCGAAATATACACAATATCACGATTCAATAAACTTCCACAACGCCCCCTTGGCGCCCCCTCCCTCCCGCGGATGCATTCGAGCCATTTATTTAAGCCGTTATAACATATTACAAAGAAAGTAACGTTTAAAGTAAAAATATATTATTAACAATTTATTATCAGTTAAAACAATTAGAATAAGAAAACTATTCATAATTTATTATAAACAGAATTTAAACAACAATTAATTATTTATTCATTGCGTATATAGGAAGATTTATTTCTTTGGGAAGTGTTAAGTGTGGGCGCTCCACTGATCATAGACTCTCTTTACTGCCGATCGCGGGTACTATTATTTACCGCATTTTGGGAGAACCTGTTTTACCATTTAATGCTGCCGATCGAGGGTTCCCTTTACAGCTCAGGGGCGCTGATTACTGTGAATTGGGGGGATTGTTACCGTCCGCTCTTTACGGCTCATATTTATTGCGCTATTTACCGTCGATCATAGACACTTTTTACCAATGTGAGGGACGCTGACGCCGGTCGGGGGCGCAATCTAACTACGATCAGGGGCGCAATTTACCGTCAATTAGAGAAAGCAATGTTTGCCGTCAGTAGGGAACGCTTTTTACCAAAAGTTGGGGGCGAAATTCACCTCTGATCACGATTTCTGGGCCTATTGGGGGCACTGTTTGACGACGGTTGGGGGCGATATGTAAGGCTTATCCCGGACGCTACTTAGCCTATCGAGGTGTTAATAACAATCTGTTGAGGGCGCTCTTGACCGCTGATCAGGGGCGCTATTTGCGGCTGTTCGGGGCGCTTTATACCGCTGATCGGGATAACACTCTTTACGGAAAATCAGGGGCGCTAGTCTCCACCGCGATGGCGCCCCTAGTGCTTCGGCGCCCTAGGCGGCCGCCTAGTTCGTCTATATGGTAGAGCCGGCCCTGGATATTCCCGGACTACCTAGAGCTCTCAAACCGCCTCTAAGAGTACAACAAAAAAATGGTTCATGTCATGGAGTTAAGATTGATTTTCAAAACTCATTCTACATTCTACGACCTTGGAGTAGGTTTGAACCATTGACTATTGATACTACGATTGATACTACTATTGATAGTATCTAAATTCAATGGTTTGAACCTTGGTGGTGAAACCTGAGCTAGTAAGTTATGGAAACATCACTTTAGACACCAGTCACTCATAAAATGAATTAATTGTACAAGCCGGCTGCAGAACTATTGATCTATACAATTACAGTTAATGCACAGCGGAGCCGGAGCGCCATGTGATCAGTTTACATGTAATAATTGATTCTATTTTTATCATAGGAAATTAAATGTAAGGTTAATTCCTCATTAAAAATATGTTAAATAATTACTGAACCACGATTGCTCTATCATACAAAATCAATGGTGCTATTATTTACAATGTTATCATTTGATCACCCTTTTGCGTAAAAGTAAAGTGTGTTATTGCAAAGTGGTTGTAGTTGGTAACAGTGGGACTGGACTGGACTGAGCTGAATAGCTGATGGTTTGTCAGACGACCTTCTAAACTTATGCACTTCTTCATAGGTAAATAAATTATTAATTTCGATATTTTTATGTAGTATTTGAGTTTAATCAAAAATTGAAATCATATAAGTTTCTAATGAAAAAATCATCGAAAAGTTAAAACTAGAAGAATTACTTTTTTCGACTGTTTCAGAAAACCACAACGACAATAATATATAATTCGTACGGTAAGTAAACTAGGTAGGAACCTAGTGACATTACATTGGTAACCTTGGTTTTTTTATTGTTTTGTTAGCTCAATATTGGTCATATTTCATTTACTCTAACTGCCTAAAAACACTTTGTACCACAAGTTTCAATGGTAAGGCAATATATCTAGGCTAATAGTAACAAGGGTACAAACCTACTTCTTACTGTGGAATAGCCTAGTTAGACCTATTAATTTCTTATGTCATTTGACCAAGAATGCTTATTTTGTGTGGGTCTTATTAAAATATTTAATGGCTTGCCAATTCCCAACATATGTTACTTAAATAAATATTTGGAAATTGGATAATCTGCCACAGATATCAGTGTGGTAAGCCTAGCAGAATATCCTTTCTTACAAACTGCACTAGGCCTAGTTAATACTACTGTATAATAACAGTAGTAACTTTTTAAAGTTGTTTGTCTACAAATGTAGGACTCAGACCAAAAATTTTATGGTCTTATTTTGTTGTAAAATGCCGATCTTCTAATTTAGCTTTTCTAAACTTTTATGTCAACCCCTTCCTTTGCTGTATTAGTTTGTATGTTTCTTATTTATTTTTTTAAGTCAGGGGCTTGCCCATTTTGCTTATGCAGTAACTAGCTCAATATTGATGTTTTGTGCATCAGAACAATAACTAACTTACAGGAAACTAACTTTTTAATCGTCATGTCCATGGGCGTAAAAAATGAATAAAAATTATATGAAAATTTGCCTGACGAGAAAACATTGAAAAAAATGAAGCAGCTAACAAATTCAAGTTTTAATTGAAGAACTTATATTAATAGGCTACTTGTAAAACACTAAATTAGGCAATGATATATAAAATAAAATAAACACATTACTCTTTGTATGGAAACCTAGTTGTACATAGAATTGGAGGTAGGCCTAATCATTGTAATGCAACGTTAATTTTGTCCCTCCCTTTTATTAAGTTATATTTTTTCTTTCTTTCTTTGTCTGATTGGTTTAGAATAAATTGTATTTAATTTAAATTGAATTTACTACCATTCCTTTTGTGAAATTGATTATTTGTAAAGATTTTGACAAATCCTGTAGAAATGTCTAAAAGTTGTAAAAAATTAGACTTTTTATCCTATTACAAAATAGCCTATAAAAAAAATATTCCGTTATAAAAATAACCCTCAGAAACCATATCCATCGTGATAAACCCTCTGTTTCGAGTTATAAACCATAATTTTCTGATTCTGATATAACTTATCACTTACTGGCCGAGGAATAAAATGAAACAACACTCTAAACTGTCGTTTAAGGTTCCTTCGTAAAAAAATGTAAACAGGCAAACAAAATAAAGGTTAACTAGTAACTTACATCATTTTAAAGTTTCTTCCAGCAGACCCGTCTAAAAAGGTCGATCGGCGCTCCTGTGAAAGATATGGAGTGATAGATTTTGATTATCATAAAACACAATAGCCTACTAGCTGTTACTAAAAAAACTTTGTGTTCACTCTGATTCAAGATACAATAATAAATAAAGGTAGATAGTCCATGAGATGAAAGCCTATGATTTATCGTAGGCCTATGTCAAACCGAAACAGTGTGATGTACTTGACAAATTTAAAAATTCAATATTCAATAGCTACAGGCCTAATTGGACACTACACTTTGTATGAAATAAATGAGAAATTAACACATCAACACTTTATAAACTTTTGACCATTGCCTTGACTTTAAAACCTAATAACCAAACAGAAACAACACTGACGATGAATGAGTGACAAATTTTGATGCTTAAATCTTATGGGTAGACGCCGAGAAGTGGGTAGTGGGGAGGGGGTGGACACGTCAAGGTCGCATGCCTACCATACCTCGTCTTTTCCAAGACCTTTGAGGCAGCGACTTTTTAGCTTTTAAAATCAATGCAAATACTCACATAGGCTAAATCATACATTTTTGTAGGCCTATATAAGGGTTTTAATCGTAAGTTATTTTCTTCACAATCCACTATTTAAACATTTTTTTCAAATAACTGGGAACCCATGTCCCCACCCCTGAAGCCTGAATATTTTTAAGCTGGGGGCAATATGGGGGGGGGGGGGTGCGGCCTCCCCCCTTGCCCATAGGTTAGGACGCCCATGGTCACGTCATTGTTTGGGTATATTTTAGTTTCTGCATAAAACTATGATTCTAGCTTTGAAACAAATTATTTTATTCACCAGGGTAGGGCCCGGTTTCATGTAGGTCTTATAGAGTACGCCTACGTAGGCCAATCGTGGCATTTTTGGGTTAGTAACTGTTTCAAAAATTTCTAGACAACAAAATGTTGGAATTTGTTATTCAAGTAAAGCCTCTCTAGGCCTATAGTTCTCGTCAAAAGGTGAACTGGTCCCAGCTTGGACTAGTTTGAGCTTGTCGTGGTTAGGTCCTTTTTTGGTAATAAATCTTGCCTGAGATGGAACTGGTCCTTCCCATGCTCTAACCAATCTTTAGCTTTATTTTTTATAAGTTTCGATATTTGAGAAGAGGATCTACTTTGACACAAAACACCCCAGCACTAAGTCAGTTATGGATTCATATGACACCACTAAAATCAGAGTTGGTACTCATTTGAAAGGAAAACTCAGCAGCGCTGCTAGTGAGCTGACAAGTTATGGAAATTTTTATAAAATAACAGCATGTTTTGGGTAAAAACTCCTAAAGATAAACAAACTTAGATTTTGCCAATGTGATTGGCTATATATTAATGAGAACTTGTTTCTTATACTAACGCCACCAGTTTAAATGCGGCAGGCAGGTTTGGTATTTTATTGCTCAATATGTCAGAAAGACTTAATAATTTAAAAATAGATATCTGGTAGCGAAAAGACTTCATTCCTGATATCTAGACTCCTATTAGGTCCTGGTCATATCTTCAAAGAGAGCACACATTATAATCAACCAACAAATGGTGTGGAATATTTCTCCTGTCTGATTACTTGACTCAAGTGGCCTAAATCATGTTCCACATATCCACTACTGTGCGTATTTGTAGACAATGTGCTGGAGGCGTTAATTGTGTCCCGCAGCTTTCTACGGGGTCTACGTTAGGGTGGGGTAGGTTAGGCAAAGGCCAAAGGTTGAATGGGGTTAGGCTAGGCCAGGGTATTGCAGGTTATTAGGAATTTAGGTCATTGCGGAAATCTTCCAGGTTATAGAAACACTCATTTATTAACCCATTGGCTACCTTGACATTAGACACCTGACAAGCCCCTTGATTTCCATAGAAATATGACAAAAATAAATACTTTTATTAAAACTATCACTGTAGCAACAATTGTTGCTCAATTTTCATGATTTTTTCACTGATTTTTGTAGAAATTATTAATCTTTAAGAAAATATTACTTTTGTCATAGTACATACATGGTAAGTACTTTATATATATTACTATGTACACATAGTTCTATATAAAAAAAGATAATTTTTGAAAGCGTATTGCATGTAGAGGACTAAAAAAAATATTTCAGCCCAAAAACGGTTATATATATTGGTTGGTTATTTATTTTTTTACGTGAAAATAAAAAATTATTCCAATATATGTACGTTTGACTTGGATTTAATTTTTTTTCTAAAATCATCATTTTTTTGGCGTTTTACCTATATTTGTAGACGGAGCATTCCTAGCTAGAAAATTCCTCAAAATTACACAGTAAAACAATTATACCTCCAAATTAAATTCTTATTGGAATAAAAATATGTAAAGAATGTTTAATTGGTTCACTTAACAAGTTTCCATACAATGAAAAAGTGCAGCAAAGTAAAAGAAAACTCCCACTATATAATTCATAATTTGTCGTCGCAGTTTTCATTATCATCTAAATCACCCTCAGATTCACTTTCAAACAATAGTAGTGAGATAAGATCCTGAAAATTACTCATTTAGTCGAAATATTAACACACAAATACATCGATCACAAGTTTTAGGTTACGGCAAAACACCGATGTAAACAACAACGTAATGGCGCGCTGTGTTAAACATCGCCAGCTGATCAGCTGATTTTATATGCAGTTTTGTATTATGTCAACACGTAAATAAAAGATTAAAACTAGTTGATACACTATATATTATGTTAAATAAAGTGTACAAACACTTCTAGTCTTAACAAATCACGATAATAATGGAGCACCTATATTTTATTTACATCATTACGCAATCACGAGTATACTCGGGTTCGCATGTCCGGGCCACTCACGGCCGCCCCGAGTATACTCGGGCTTGTTAGCCAATGGGTTAAGAATATTTTCAATGCTTTTTTTAATAAAAAAAATGGTGCAATGTTTCTGATGTGCTGAGGTAAAGCTTGAAATAACTTTATTCCACTGTAGTTTGGTTTGCTTTAAAAAAAAGTGTTAATCTGTGTTGCTGTGAGAATCAATCATTGAATCTGGTGTTTTATTTCCGGGCACTATAAAATTAGTTCTCAACTTTCGTTTGTGAGCAACGCCCCCAGATAAGGCTGGAGGGCCCCCCATAGCGGAAGCTATGTGCCGAGCGTGCCGACAACCTCTGCCCTCTCGAATCCAACCCAAAATCTGGACTGGCCGAAGCCAGGGGCTTGAGCCGTAACTCGAGGTAGGCCTACCCATTTTAGGTTTTACTTGGGTCATGGGAATCCGCAGGTCAAAGACTCCGGCTACACTGCAACAGCGCCTGAAGGTCACGGAAGCCCCAGATCTCCGAAATCCTGACTCATTTTCTCCTTTTTGGGGGAGCTGGAGTGAGACACCCAGTAAGCGTGCGATTGGCAAAGCCACCTCCGCCAGGGCTCGGCACAGCCGAAGCTGACCTCCTTCAGTTGTAAAGAGAGCCACGCCCGTTCGCCCAGCTCGGTACTTTGAGCTGGTATTGGGTAGTGGACATCTCAGTTCTAAGGGTGTAATGCCCTGAAGTACAACATACACCCTTTGCTTTTTGGCCACTGTAGCCACCACAGCGAAGGCTCGACAACATCTCCGTTCCTGGGAGACGAAGCCTACTTCAATGCTAAAGGAGGCCTCGCCCGTTCACCCAGATCT
Source organism: Neoaliturus tenellus (assembly GCA_030545055.2). NCBI lineage: Eukaryota > Metazoa > Arthropoda > Insecta > Hemiptera > Cicadellidae > Neoaliturus > Neoaliturus tenellus. The sequence continues at coordinate 11,484,458 of CM061535.1, forward strand.
GAAGGACTGGTATTGGGTAGTGGACACCCCAGTTCTAAGGGTAGCACGCCTTGAAGTACAAAGCATACCCGGAAAGAGATGGGACCGCGAGAATTCCTAGTTCAATGAAAGCCTGTCTACAGCTGGCATCGGGGGGGCAGTTTTAGAATGGCATGTTGGTTTTTCTTTTTCCCACCCAAAAGTTTTTTGAAGGTGGCATTTACCTGCACCCCACAGCAAAATAGAGTAAGGCTATGTGAGATTGGATTTGGCTATGGTAAACTGTCTTGAGAAGTGGAATGTTGCAAAGCCCATTGAATCGCCTTATCATAAAAACACCTTGAGCCATATTTTTTTCTAAAGCGTCAATTGTGGGCGTTTCTTAGACTACCCCAATTTAGTCCCTCATCCAGTTTTACTCCAAGGAAGCTGAAAAGAGTCAAACCACAAGCTAAATCCACAAGCTGATCCTCATCTATAAAAACTTGAGGTGTTATCTTTGCTTTTTGCTTTTTTTTTAATTGTTTGGGTGCACATGAAGTTTGTTTTGGTTGTGTTGATTGCCAGACTGATATATGAAAAAAATTGAGAGAGCTCGCTGACCTTGGTGAAAGTGTCAATCTCGAACTGTTCAATATTATTGCTTTTGGTGAACAAAGTTGTGTCATCTGCACAAACAGGTTCTCTGTTGGAATTGAATTTTGAATGTTGTTAATATAGATGATCAAGAGGATTGGTAGCAGGATCGATCCTTGTGGATCTCCATTAAGGGTCGGTTTTGTTTCTGATTTGAAAGTTTGAATTTTAATTAATGGCTGATCTGTGTTGTTTGAAGTTGAAGTCTGTCTATCATTTGCAGGGTCTCAGGGAGGCCAGTTTACCTGCTAGGAGTTGTTGATCGACAGTCAAAGGCTTTGGAGAGATCGGCTATCCAAACCGTCCCTCAAGCCTCGAAAGCGAGTCAATGCACCGCGTACAAATTCCATTACAGCCAGTTTGGTGGATTTGTTTGACCGAAATCCCAATTGCCTTGGGAAAAGAAGATTGTGTCGTTCCAAGTAATCAATGATTTTATTACATGTGACTTTTTCTAGCAGCTTGGCCACTGAGAGCAAGAGTAAAATTGGACAATAATTTTGCGCAAGATTTTGTGAATTGGCCTAGTTACTGAAATTTTCTCGCGTCTGGGAAGGTTCCCCCAAGCGATGAGTTAACCAAGTGTAGGAGCAGTTTGATGATTTCATGCCGGTAGAACTTTAACATGTCCATGCTGATATTGTCATATCCAGAAGACCTTTTGGAGGGTAGGGCAGACAGAGTCTCCAACAGTTGCTTTTCGTTGATAATGTTGAAATTGGAGAAATGGCAAGCCAGATTCACACTTTGAGTTGTATGGTGACTATTGTTCTTTATGGATAGGGTGGTTTTGATGTTTTCAGCGACATAAGCAAAATAATCATTGAGCAGACTTTTTTTAGGATTACATTTTACATTTTTACCTTCCCATTCAAGTGCTATGTTTTCAATACCAGAAGTTTTTTTGTTGTGTAATTTATTTATAATGTCCCAAGTTGTCTTGGATTGGATTGGAAAACTTTTTCATTCGCCCATTCAGCCTTATCAGAGGTTATTAATCTTCTAAAGTTATTTTTTGAACATGTGTACAAGGCTTTGTCATTTGCTGATTGGGTAATCCTCCATCTGTTATAAGTTTCAAACATTTCTTGCTTAGCGTTATCTGTTGTTAAATTTTCCATGATACGTTGTTATTCGTTAGGGTTTTTTATTTATGATTGGGTAGGCCACATTTAAGTGAAATGGAAACGTCGAGACAAAGCTATTGTAAATGAGGGTGATATCGGTGAGACATAAAATTTCCTCTCAAGTTTCTGTTTTTAGCCGAAGTTTCAGTTCCTCTAATGTTTCTGCGTTTACTTTGCGTTGCTCCGTCCATTTACTGTTAGTTTAAGGTATTTTTTTATGGTAATAGAGGTTCTAATTGCATGGTAATCTGATATGTGTGTTTGGATTACAGCTGGTTTAAAAGTGAAAAAGTTTGTTATTAAATTATCAATGCAGGTTTGAGACAGGTTTCCTCAGTAATAGGTAGAGACTTCAATTACAGTTTTAAAGCCATGACTTCTGAGAATGTTTTGAAATTTTTTGTGGTGTTATTTTTTTCAATAAATTTATGTTGAAGTCGCCAGCTATTATAATGGTATTTTCCTGAGCATTTAAAATTTCCAGCAATTTATTCAGGTTCCTGAGAAAATAGTCTAAAGTTGCTATCACATGGAGTGCAATATAGTCAAGAGAAAATTGGAGACTAATTCTGCAGCTTGATATTGGTTACAGTACATTCAAAGATAGTTATCCAGAGATAATTTGTCTCCGATATCTTCTATTTTCAATGATTCAAAAGCTATGGATGATTATTTGAGTAAGGTGACGCCGCCTTTCTTAGAGTTTATCCTGCGGTAAGAATGAATGAGTTTATAATTTTGTATTTTTACTTTTGATATAGTTCAGGAGCACATACCATGTTCTGTTTAAGTCAGACAATTGGTCATAAAGAAAATCTTCAATAATTTAAATTTTGCTGAGTAGGCTACGAACATTTTGGAGAATTATTTTGAAAGGCCCTATTAGCCTTTGAAGTAGGCCTATTAGCTAAGTTTCGCTGTGTTTTGTTTTTCCTTGGGCAGTTCTTTGACTGGTTTACATCGCAGTTCTATTGTTTTTTTACTCAGAAAAGTGTGCGTTGTGTATGTATGTGCTAATAATGTCACACAAGAGGTCTTTGCCGCTGTAGTTTATTTAAGTGTAGCCAATTTTGAGTGTAGTGTTTGCGGTTCAGCATGCAGGTTAGACTCAAGAAGATCCATTTGTTTTCAATAAATATTTTCTTAATCTCTTGGTTGAAGTTTTTGATCTTTTTATTTTGTATGCTAATTTTGCTTTAAATAAACTATTGGTATATTTTTGAGGTATTGAGCAATAACATACCTAATCTAATTCCCGTAGCGCGCTTTGAAATAGCCAGATAAATTTAGTGTTGTTCTGTCACAGCCTTGGGTGAAGATGTACTTACTTAGACCTTCTTGAACATGGCTGGCTTTCGTTAATCAGAACTCAGAAACTGTTCAACATCGAATTGTGTATTTTGTGCCCCTTTGGCACCCATAAAAGAAACAAGTAAGACTAGTCATCTTGAGGTTACCTAAGCAACCGGTTTTTTGTCGGCCAAAGAAATTCAATTTAGTATTAAGATTTTTAAACATATTCAAAACATGTAGTGTTGGCGAATTTGTGTACAAATTTAGAAATTTATTATTTGTAATGACAATCATAATGATAAGTTCAAACTTCCTTTCTATTTTTGTGTAATAGAGATCTGATAAATGAGTATTTGCCACATGAAGAGTGTTGAAATAAAATTTTGGTTTTTGTTTCAGGTATTTAATGTTGGAAATGCCTGTAATTGAAGGGATAGGTGATGAAGTGGTGCAGTTTTTCTCTGTTGTATTAGTCATCGTTGTGGCAGTTGCTGCATGGTGGTCTACAAGTATTCGGGAGAGTCACCATAATATAAGAACTGTTCTTATCCTAGAACGTAGATCTAGAAATAGAACAAGTGGAGAGTCAACCCAGCCACCTGCCATTGTGACTGACACAGACAATGCGATCGACACTGGCCAACAGGATAGTTCAGATGGAGTGGAAACTGAATTGTTGACAGACGATGCTCAAGATAAAGATGAAAATGAGGCTTCGAACACGACGACAGTTGAGGAAGAGGCTTCCGGTGGATGTGCTGCAAATGAGCCTTCATCGACTGTGGAGGGATCAGCTTCTCAAACACAAGGACCTCAGGAGACCGGCAGTGAACCAAGCTCGATCGTGAGGAAACGGCTGGTACCGATTTTCAAAGCTCAGTCTGCAACACTCTTGAGAGAACCGTCACAAGATAGAGCGACAGATGAAAATAACCAAACAGAAAGAGAGGGTGATCAAATAAGGATCAGGTTGAAGTATTTGAATGATGATCAAAAGTTGGTTGAAGGAAGATTACAGGAACAGCTTGGAGAATTTAAAAGGCAAGTTCTAGCTTATATAAAAATGATTTAGCCTAAATATGGTTTAAGATATCTCATTTCAGCACATCAACAAATAGGAACAAAGGTCAGAGATAAATTTCTTCACTTTTTAATCACGAAAATTTGCTTAAAATATATGTCATTTTTCTATGGCAGTTGCATCACTTAACTTGCGACTTAAAACCTAATGAAATAAAATGAACATGTGAACGCTACTATCTATAGTTGACTCCCTCTTAACTGGCCACCCCTTAACCGGCCTCAGCTTTATCTGGCCTACTCACTAAAGCAACTTCCTTTTAACTGGCCATTTTTTAACATTACATCACATTATTGTCTTGTTTTGCCAAAAATGTTGTTTTTTATCTATCTTTCAAATCAATTAGGCTACACTTCATATTGCAGTTAGTTTCAGAGAACAATTTAAATGACTTTTCTGAACTGAAGTGAACGTCACCGTAAGTTAATACGTTTGTTTGCCTTTATTTTTAGTAGATCACAATACAGTACACTCCTGATTATCTGAGGTCTACCCATTATTGTCGGGATGGAGGCTACTTCGGATAACGACAACCTTGCTTAACACGTTGGCTACCGATCGTCACATATATGTGATGTAATGTTAAAAAACCTTCAACATAGACCAGCGTCACAAATATGTGTCACTCAAGGTGTTTCCAGTGGACAGACGACACATATATGGGATGCTCTGGTCAAATCCAGTGGACCGACGGCACATATATGAGACGCAGTCACCGTTCAATTAATTGACTCGCCACGCCCATTTGGTACTCTGAATCGATCTAAAACATGTTTATCGGTCTATAGGAATGTGTGACACACGTGTGTTGCTTGGTCGCTGGGTACAACCTCAATTTTCATTTTTTACAGATTTTCGAAGTTGACCATATTAAATTTATTAATTATATATATTTACCATGAGTAAATATATATATTACACTTCAAATTATATAAAAAAAACCAAAAAAAAATTTTTGGTCTCTGGGTTACTGTTGGTCGCAATGCCTCGGTCTGTGGTGAGAGTTTCGAGTACTAGGCTCGGTCTGCTGGGAACTCCCGGCGACCCGGATTCCCGACCGTCGGTAGCCAACGTCTTAACCCCTTGGTTACTCTTATCTTGTGGTTCAAGACAATATCCTCACAAATAAAGGCTTGTAAAATGTATGTTTAACCAATATGTAGGGGATTTACGATACCGTATTAAAAATTAATTTATAGTAAAATAATTTAGTACCATTCTTTTACATTTCAAACTCATGCTATCAGTTCACACAACCTATAGAAACCTGTAGAATAAACATCAACAACTTGGGTAAAAACGTATGGCTTTGAGAGTACAGCAATTGTTTGAAAATATAATAAATACTGTAGTTTACTTAAGTTTAAAAATGTAACTCATCACCTGATATTTCAAAAATAAAGTTGTGTTATCACTTGAGAAAGAATTTTCTACTTTCCTTCTTGGAAAATTTGATCCCTAACTACATCAGATTCTGAAAATAAAACTCCCAAGTTTTACTCGACTGGTAATTATTTTTTTTACATTTTACACTCCCGAACAGAATACAATTAATCACTTTCAACAACTCCTACGTTACATTAAGACGCACGCCAAGCGGTGCACAGATGCAGGCTGGGTAGTCTGCAAATGATTTTTGGCCATGCACACGCAGCTCCCACTGCCTACTGTCAGATAACTGTGTGGTGCGGAACGGTGGCCACGACGTAGTTCGTCATTCTCAGTAGCTCATCATCCTCAGTGCAGGGCTTTGTAGAGGAAACTATGCACCACACCGCTAAACTGTCCAAATATTGGCTTTCAGCTATCATTCTGAAGTTGTGTTTTGTTTCATTTTTTTCTTGATAAAACTGAGGTCATGCTCTGAAAGTCTACTTCAATTATAATAAAAGCGGATACAAAAATTAATCAGTTTAAGTTGAACTCTGACCATGCTTGCCACTACTGTCCGTTTCAAAAAGCAATATACTCGAGTTTGGACGCTTGTCATGGATGGACCAGTTGACCTACGATTAAATATTATATACCAAAATTTAGCTTATTTAATTTCACGTTTTATAGTATAAGTTACAAATTTTTTTGAAACCTATTAACATTTTTTATTGCGGTCGGAACACAAAAAAACACGTTTTTCGAGCGCTTTCTAATGAAAAGTAGACTTTGAAAAATCGTACACCAAAAACTACTTGGCTGAGATGAAAAATATTTTGATACCAAATAATAGACATATTCAACTACCTTTTTGTCAAGTTTCATAATTTTTGCGTAACTAATAAAAATGTTCTTGTAGTTTTAATAAATCCTTCCTATCTCGGGATCCGTTGATCGAAAAACTTTTAACTTTGGCACACTCATCCAATATTGATAGAAAAGTTAAAATATATTACTTATTTATTAATTAAATAAACTTCTGATTTTATATCACATGATTAATAAAAGTATACTTGTGAGCGTTGGACTGTAAATAATGTGCGCTGGCGCCCGGTCACGAAGCGGTTCGGCGGTAGTCGGCATCGTTCGGAGCGAGCGGCGTTGCCACTTCCTGCGCCTGGCCTGAGGCGTAAACAGTAACAATTTCTGTGCACAGAGTTATACTTTAAGTGAATTAATTGCATTTTCCATCACCTTTTCTCATGAGGGCTTTGGACCTCCAACGGCAGGTTTAATAATGCTTTAGCTCTAAAAAGATTGTCATGATATAATGTTAGGCTATAATTTATAAACGGTATATAGATTAATATGCTACTGAGTTATATACAACCTAAAATATATACATTATTTTACAAAAATAGCTCCATAAAGATTGTCAAGTTAAGATTATTTCAACTCTAGTTATTTACATTTCTTCATCGGAAAAATGGAAGTCCTCATCAGATGAATCGGAAAGTCCTGGGTTTTCAATGATTAATGGCTGCACCTCGTGGACATCCTCCGTAAGGCCATCTTTCTCCCAGTAGTCTTCTTCAATTTTCTTTGTATGAGAAATACATTTCTTCCAAAGGTCTGGAGTGACGGACCGGAGAGCTTCTTTGCAGAGGTTGTTCACTACTTCCATACTTCTTCCTTTTTCAGCAGCGTTTGCAATATTTACTTTAGCTACTTTTGACTTCACATACGCCCAGATCAGTTCGATAGGATTGAGTTCGCAATGCGCAACTGGTAGCCACAAGAGTTTGACATCGGAGCCTGGGTTATCGGAGTGGTGTTTACGAAGTAACTGATCTATTATTTTTTGTGGAGTTCCAAAGTATGGGGTCGCATAAACGATAAGTTGCGCCTTAGTGTAACGGTGAATGTTGTAGGGTCCTGGGGGCAGCGGGATGTTTTTCTTAACTATCCAATCGATTATTTGGTTTTTCTTCCACGACATGTTGGGGTTCATCGTTTCCGGGTCTGCTTTGGTATGATATGGTGCTTGGTCGATAACAATTGCAGATTTTGGAGGCAGGAGGGTTAAAATATGCTTAAACCACTCTGCATAGTGAAGAGCATTCATCTCATTGTGGTAATCGCTGGTTCCTTTTTTCCCGATGAAGCACAACTCTCCTCCTTGAAGGAATCCATCTTCATTTCCGATGTGGAGAATAATGATCCTCTTCCCCGCACCAGAGGGTGTTTTAAATCCGCCTCTCCAACCGTAGATTTCTTGAAGGTGGGCCCTGTATTGGTCAAAATTGTGAAAATCCTTATTCAACGAATCAATTATTGACTCCTGCCACCCATATTTTAAAGTGTGATTTTGTCCACACCACGTTTCGTCAGTATAAAATATTTTGTAGCCCTGTGAGCGAAGGTCTTTAATATTTTCTAAGTACGTTCGACGGGATGCTGCAATGACGTGTGACTCCATGAGAACTGGTTTGCGATTTAGTTTCTTAAATCTGAAGCCCAAATTCTTCACTCTTCTATAAAGTGTTGACTTAGAAACATCAGGAAAGTCCGGCATGTTTTCTTTCAACTTCACTAGCAAAGCTTCAATAGTCGGAAACATTTTGTTCAAGTAGAAATCGAAGATTGTCCGTCGTATTACGCCCAGAGTGAATCCATCAAATTCTATCTTCGGCCGTCCTCGCTGAACACACTGCCTTTTTCTCGTAGTAGGTGAAGTCAAATTTTCTTCATTTTCCTTCATACTCGCACTGTACTTTTTCACTGTGGCTAGCGGAACCCCCAAACATTCATGCACCTTCTGGTTGACCGGAAATCTCTTGTCGTTCAATCTCTCACCTTCACACCGAAAAAAACAAATCGCACTCAATATCATCGAAATTTCCCTCTCGGAAAAGGGCGCGGGCATCTTGAAGAGATGTTAACTCGACAATAACAGCTAGCGAAATGAGCTGCCCAAACTATGGCGACGTTGGCAGTAAACAGGTTGTGTGACTCATGTACCCAGGAACGGGGTATGTGTCATGGTATAAGGGTGGATGACCTACGGGGTGACTCATTCGAAAGTTCAGTCGCACGACGTGGCAACGCCGCTCGCTCCGAACGATGCCGACTACCCCGAACGGCTTCCACCAGCCGGGCGCCAGCGCACATTATTTACAGTCCAACACTCACAAGTATACTTTTATTAATCATGTGATATAAAATCAGAAGTTTATTTAATTAATAAATAAGTAATATATTTTAACTTTTCTATCAATATTGGATGAGTGTGCCAAAGTTAAAAGTTTTTCGATCAACGGATCCCGAGATAGGAAGGATTTATTAAAACTACAAGAACATTTTTATTAGTTACGTAAAAATTATGAAACTTGACAAAAAGGTAGTTGAGTATGTCTATTATTTGGTATCAAAATATTTTTCATCTCAGCCAAGTAGTTTTTGGTGTACGATTTTTCAAAGTCTACTTTTCATTAGAAAGCGCTCGAAAAACGTGTTTTTTTGTGTTCCGACCGCAATAAAAAATGTTAATAGGTTTCAAAAAAATTTGTAACTTATACTATAAAACGTGAAATTAAATAAGCTAAATTTTGGTATATAATATTTAATCGTAGGTCAACTGGTCCATCCATGACAAGCGTCCAAACTCGAGTATATTGCTTTTTGAAACGGACAGTAGTCATAAATTTATTTGTTTTAAACGAACGCCCAATATTGAATTATGGTTCCATTTTGAAGTAGTGAATGCAAAAAAAACCTCCCATTGCATTGTTACAGAAGACACTTCAACATCGAGCTATCAGCTGATAAGCTTGTCCGGCTGATCTTCAACGGCCAGGTGCTGGGCAGTGATCAGCAGACGCTGCAAGCTTGCGGTCTGTACGACAACTGTGTCGTACACTGTCTGGTCCACAACCAGAGGACACCCCCGCGCACCCCCACCGCGCACCATGCCACCCCTGCCACCCCCAACCCCCCCGACTGGAACCTCACCACTCTACTCTACACGTGTGTCAGTGTGGTGAGTAGTTACTCTGTTTACAATATTTACTCAATCATGAATCAGATGGTACCTCTTCTGGTAGGTAACTTTTCTCTACGGTACAGTTACCAGCAAGACGGATTTCACAGTCTGTCTTGTAGGTAACTGTTCTCGCGAGAACAGTTGTCAGTAACAATTATACTGGTGGCTTGGAGGTTCACTAGTGTGCGTTGTGATTGGCTGCAGAATGAACTACGGTGCCAATCATAACGCTAGTGAACCATCACTAGTCCCTCAAGTCACCGGTATAATCATTAATGTTTGTCTGGTGGTTTTTGGGGGCACATAAAGTGTCTTTGGGCACATAAAGGGTTTCTACTTTCAGGAGAAGTCAGGGAATAGAAATCTGGTCAGGGAAACAGACTGATCGTCAGGGAAAGTCAGTGAACTCAGACCTAAAGCTTATTTTACGATGACCCTAAGTACTAAGTAATAAGTGGTTTGTGTTTTTTTTATGTAAATGTATGTTTGTGGTTTTTTTTTTACATTATGACGCCATCAATCCCCTCATAGGGGCAACAGATGAAGAACTGGTAATAAGGTAATAAGGTAATAAGGACCCGATCCCACAAATTAAAATGTGAATGACCAAGTTATAGGCAATGCAATCCACTATTCAGTCTTAATTCTAAACCAAGAATTTTATTTATTAATAATTTTTGTAGTTTTATTTTAAGGGCCGTCCATAAATTATGTCATCTGAAAATAGGGGGAGGAGGGTCGAGATTGAAAATGACGGTAGGGTGATGTGCAAGGGGGGGGGGGGTGTCGGATTTAACATGTCATTTAAAAAATTATGTTTTATATCAAGATTTGACAGTAAAACAATGATAAATATGTACACAATTTAACAAATAATTATCTAATAAAATACAATAGACTATTTTTAGGCATTGTTTTATAGTTTATTGCGAAAGTCATTTTGGCTTTATTTCTGAAGGTAAATTCAGATTTGATTGGTCAAAATGTTTTTAGTTTATCAGGTAGCGTTCATTGTCAGACCAAGCGTAAGTAGAAAACAAATTTTTACTTAAAACGGAGGTTTGTTAAAAGTGACGTCATTTTTCTGGGGGGGGGGGGGGGGGGGGGTCAGACAGATGGATTTTAGGGGTGGGGGTCCAAAAATGGCCAAAAAGCCATAAAGAATGTAATGAAACAAGAGTTACACAATTGTATTTAACAAAACAATTGTTGATATCTACATTTTTAGTTAACTTTAGCAGTTAAATTTTTTAGTTATTAGAAAAGTAGGCCTACTCTGACTGTACCTCTGCCGCCCCGTGGCACCGATTACGCCACGCTTACGCTTATCAGTTGTCAGGGCCGTGTTCAGCAGGGCTGCCCCTACAAACCTTCCCCTTCCCTCGCACCTGTGCACAACATACTTGCCGATATGACATTGATATAATTTAGTTATCACGTTTTGAGTTTATTAAATTAGTACATATAAAATTCTTAATGTTTTTAATTTTTGTTAATGTCATCAGGATTCTATATTTAATTTTATGATTGATTTAGGCATATGGTTTATGTTTTAATACCACACAGATGGTTTAAGCTTGCTGTATTTTAACCTTTTAACCTGTAAACATAATCAATATCAAATTAACTCAATCAATCAATTGTAAAATGCTGTCAGTTTTATTTGTAGTGAACTTTTCAATTAGGCTATGTATAAAAATTGGGCTATAAAATATTGAAGCTGAGTAAGAGTAGGCCTAATCAAAATTGGGACCTATTCACCCTTTTCATATTATGCCATTGACAGCAGCGTTTTGCCACACCAGTGAAAGGGTGGATCCATGATCCATGTTGGATTTATTTTCTATAAGACAATGTTAAACCTTACCCCACCATTTGTCATGTAACTTATTTATTTTTGTCTAATTTATGGTTTAGAATAAGTTTTATATGAATTAGAGTCAAATAGCCTTCCGTTTGTTTGAACTACTTTTTAAAAGTCGTTAAAAATTTGATTTGTTCTTTCCATTTTATTAAAAAAACTATACTTGATATAAAAAATATATACCTCACAAACTGTATCCGGTTTAGAGCTATAAACCCTAACCTTTTTGATCACATAAAGAAGTTATTGCGTTTCCTGTTTAATATTGCTCTTATGGGGAGTAGATGGAATTAGGATTGACTCCAATGCCCTTTAAACACCGAAGTTTCGTTCTCCGATTGTAACTGTAACTGCAAGTGGCATTGCTCCACGAGAACTAGCCAATTTTGTTAACGTGAGGCACTGCATTGCTATAGCCTACACTTGCAGCGGCAAACACGCTGCACTCTACTATAGTTTTTCAAGTCCCTTTTTCATAACTTAGTCTTTTAGATTTCATTGTTGACACACAGAATTAACTGTGAATGTGAAAAATGGAATAATGAAATAATATCTCACGCAAAACGAGCAACCGTGGACTATAAATTTGTGTAGATGTTTTTGCAGATTTTAGAGGGTATGGTTGGGGTGGGGAAAAGGGGGAGGGGAAAGGCGGCAAAAGTGCTAGCGCCGGCCCTGAAACCAGGTGTACGGTACATGTTAAGTTTATGGGCAATAGAAAAAAATTCTAATAGGCCTAAGATTTTATTACTAAATACACACAATTAAGTCAAATTGTACCAAAGATAAAATATTCAGTTAATATGCGAAAAATCAGATTTCAAATATTTATATCATATTACATACATAAATACCACCAGATTTTACCCCGAGTGTCATACCCGGTTTTATCCCTCTAGTAGTAACTAACAAAAACTTAAGGTATTCAGAGTTCTTAAAACTAATTTGAGATATTGCTTATAGCAGTGTAAAGATAAAGACATAGACTACATAACAGTGTTGTCACCTTCACTGAAACTCATGTATTATTTCCGTAGTAGGCGATCAAAGTGTCTGTAACATAGGGAAACTAAATAACAAAACCAAAGAAATGCTCATCACAACCACAGTTCTCAGAGACTAATGACATTATGTATGCTACTTCCCCTCTTCAACTACATGTTAGTTTCGGTATTTACCGCCAGGTACCAGCACTTTCTGGGTCAAAACCCGACCATCCGGTTTGTACCCAACCACCCGGTTTTACCCACCTCTCCCCTATATGAAGAAAATAAAAAATACCAGATTCCATTGGAAATTCGCCAACTACGCAGGTCTACTGCGGTGGGGTGTTTATTCCATTTTTGAGCTTAGACTTAATTTCCATCTCAATTTGACTGTCTACCAAAAAATAAATTTTTAAAGTGATTAGAGAAAATTTCATGCTCAAATAGTGATCTTCACTGGAAAATTTTCACACATATGTCCTAAAAAACTGAAAAGTGAAACCTGAATATTTGAGTATATAATTATTGCTTATAGATTGTATTAAAATTCAGTGTTTTCATTGGAAGAAAATAAGTGTGATCAGAGTATACCAATCATACCATTTTCATTTGGCTTATATTGTATATTATAAAATTAATTAGTATCAATATGTTTTATAAAATATTCTTTACTGCCGAGAATCAATTGAAATTAAATTATATGAAGCATGTGTTGCATTTCAGGTGTTATGCATTGTTTGGTATTGTCGATACCAATATGCCCAGTTGTTCACCCTCACAACAACAGCTGCACTCATAGGCCTAACCGGCATCTTCACCGTCTCTGTCTTCAGCCTCTATCTGCCCGATCAGGATGGGATACCTCACTGAATTCACCAAAACTTATCGTTTAGAATTTAAGGTTATTAATTTTTGTCCTTCCGAAAGACTTGATTTAACTATAGAAACACTTACTGCTGTTTTGCTTTTTCATGTATGTGATAGGGGCCTGCCCAGCACCACTTTTTAGTTTGTATATAATTTATTGATTTTAAATCTTTATATTTTTATTATTTACTTTATCAAGGGAGATTATTTGTTTAGATTGAATGAGTTGATCACTTCAAAATTATTTTAACTAGTAGTTGTAAGAAATCAATACGAAGAAATCAGTTGAATAATAAGTAATCTTTTTTATATTTTGTAATAATTGTTGAAAAACAAATAATTTTATATAACATTATCATACTGATTATGAAATGTAACACTTTACAAAGCATGTGTTTTCTAACATAGTGAAATGATTAAACCGAAAGTCAGGGTTGCTAATCAGCTTCAGTGTACATGTTAATCTGAAGAATTATTTTGCATAAAAATCCCTGTTTTGTTTCTGCACACATTGTATTTTTGTTTGTAAATCACATTTTCCTTTTCTTTGTCTTTTTTATTGATTTTTTTTAGTTTCTTTCCTTTATTTTCCTCCAAGATATTGTTATGTGTGAAATAGAAATACTTAAAATTATAGACTCTTATCTTAAAGTAATCAACTAAAGATAATTAAAATCTGTGCAATTGTCTTTACACCTCTTCTCAGTCTAAGTATAAAGAGAGGACAAATAAGCTGGAGCAATATGATCTACTCGTGTGTATTCTATCCTTTTGAGGGTTTTATAAAGATATATTCAGTTATAGTATTTTTTTTAATTGATTGTAAATACCTTATAAATGAAAACTTCATTCTACTGTTAGTTTTCTTGACAACTTATTGGCCTAACAGAGATCTAGGTCCCAGTTTTTTAACAGGCTTTTTTGTACATTCCTAATGATATTTAAAACCTTTGATGTTTACATCTAAAATGTTCTGTTAAGAATAGATAGCCACATATTTATTTCTTTATATAAGAGTCTGTCCACTGTCAACTCTGTCACCAATAAGTTATGTTAATAAAGAATACTTTTAGTTATTTTGTCGTGGCTAACTTTATTCCTAAACCTTTTAATGCCTGAGTTACCTAGGAATTGCACCATTTGGTCAAGGTCAATATTTGGGAGAAATTTGTTTATCCACAAGGATTTTTTAATATGCTGGGACCAGAAATTTTTTTTTATGAACGTTAGGATACAATTGTGGGGCAAAGATGAATTTCAAACTTGGCTATTAATTAAATACAAAGTAAAACTACAACAATAAACAAGAATTCATAATTTATTTGTAATTTGCTGTCTCTAGCTCTAACTTGATTTTTTAATGCATAGGAAATGGAGATACTGGAATGTAATAATGTAAATGTAACTCCTCAGTTATAGGTCTCCAAACTAGTAGCATCGTGTCTGCAAGGTAGTAACTTCAGTGGCTAAAACATCAGTATAAATTCTTTTAACAAATTTCAAAAGTGGAGAAAACTACAAGGAGTATTTAGAAAATAAGTTCCGTTTTAATCTGGTGAAGGGATTGAGTTAGAGGCATTTGAGTGCCAACGTTGATCAGATAAACTCGTAAGCAATGTATTTTAAGTCGCAGGCGTTGGTAGGGCTGCGCGAAGTGACCATTACAAGTGCCAGTGGCACTGCCTCCTGCTATAGATGGTCCGGCTGACTTATCAAAATTAAATCTGTGGGTTTTTAGTGTCCATCCTCGTTAATTATTTCGAACTAAACATTAAAGACAAATGGTTTAGTGTCAAATTGATATTTTCTGAGTTTTCTCAAACTTGATCATTGATTTTGCAATGTGTCAAGAACTCTGGAAATTTCTGGAAGTCTGGAATTAGTATTGAAATCTTATAATGGTCTTTAAAAGGCTGGAAATAATGTATACCAGTGTTTCCCAACCTTTTTGAGCCCGCGTACCACTTGACACTTTAAAATTTTTTGGCGTACCACCCAAATTCATATCTTCACCCCCACCCCAACCCATTATCACCCTCACCCTTACGATACAGCCAAGAAGAGCATAGGACTTCTCTTTAATATGTTTCGGAGCCTAATGAACAGTGTGTGAAAAAATGAAACACAAATTTGCAACAAGTAAGTTAGAAAAGTTCTATTTTAATTTATTACACTAAATTGGAATGAACATAATAGTTCGAAGCTATAAAAACTTGAATGTGATTATAAATTAAAATAATAGTATAACTTAACTAAGTTTTCATGTTTCAAATTAAAAACTGATAGCTGCAGGTTTTATAAATAAAGTTGAATATGCTTACAATAAAAGTGAAAAAAATTTTGTCAGCTACAAACTTAAAACGCATAAAGAAATTTACACTTTACATTTATATAAAAGTAAAACAATAAAAATTCAAAATGAACAAACTAATAAATATTGACATCAAAAAAGTTGTTAATGGGAAACTGGATGTTGTATCTTGCCCAGAAAGACTCAATGTCAGGACTAATAAATTATCATGGCTAATTATACACATAAAAACATATTATGTAGAGACACAAACTATTTTGACATATCGCTCAATAGGCTTTACCGAACGAATACACAGCAACTGGTCCAGTGTTACCAAGTGGTAAAATTAAAATTCTCTATTTGGATATGACCAAATAAATTAGCCCTCATTATCATTGCGTCTCGTAACTTGAAATAGTTGGAAGAAAAATCTTGAACTTAAAATAATCCAAGTTTAGCCGAGTACTGGACACAAAAATCATTATTCGTTAATGTAGTGCTCTGAAAATGGAAGTCCTAAAATAATTTAAATTTTTATGTTGGTACGAAATTACTTTAGCTGGGAAAGGTGCTCCTACCTATTTAAATCTCTCAAACTATATAGGAATGTGATGTAACGCAGAACTGAGCTGACCATAACAGCCGCCGGCGTCACGTTCATCGGAATCGCTTTTTAAAAATTTCTTGAGTCTAATATTTTATTGCTTTGTTTGTGTATAGCGTACCACCTGAAATGCTCTCGCGTACCACCGGTTGAGAAACACTGATGTATAAATTTACCAAAGGTTTGAAAAAAACTAAAATATTGTTTATTTCATACAAAAAAAATTTCTCAATGATATATATTAATTGCAACTTAGTTTGCTCCCTGGGCAACTCCATAGTTACTGATTAAAACAGTTAGTCAATTTTTTTGTGGGATAAAATACAGTTAATGTCATTAAAATAAATGACCAATTTCTTTATTTATTTTTTTAAATTTACCTGTATTTTCCTAGGCCTTCCTTATGAAATTTATTGTCAGTAATCAAATGTTCTTGAAAACTGATGTGGACTTTTGAGATGACTTTGTTTCATTAGATTTAATTGGTTTTCTCCTTTAGTTGTAATTATTTCATATTTATTCAACAAAATCTCTTTGCTGAAAACCAGTGTAGCCTTATTTTTGTTGTTAGATAAGCTTATTGCATAATAATGCATTTTTAAAGGCCAGTATGGATGGACTGCCTCCTTTTTCCTATCAAGAATTATAGTTTTATTCTGTTTGGTAAGAACTTACTCTACAGTAAAAGTTACCTGATCTTGTAATATTTATGATGGCGCTGAATATGGAAACATTGTAAAAGGTCTTAAAAACATGGGAAAAAGTCATGAATTTTGATTTATGTATTTTGCTAGACACCCTGATTTGGCAACGAGATCGTTGGTGGACCAGACAGCTGGTGGTGGTGGACTGCCAAGCCACCTTCCTCTTCATTAAAGTAATTTTCTTTTCTTTCTTGAGCGAACTAGGCTGAGGCTTGGGTATCAAACTCCAAAAACGCTCATATCTATTTTCCGTAAACGGAGGGCACACAAATAGCCATGAATATCCTTGGGTTTTGTTTTTTGTACAAAGAAATTAAATTGCAAATCTTAGCTGATGTGTAATAGCGGTGGCATGGTGTAGTGGCACTAAAACTTGTACCAGTCATTTTTATTCATAATAGCACACCCCTATCGACCTACAGGGCTTACAGATATGTACTTAAAGAATTTATTGTTGCCTAAGAAACAACACCGCCTGTCACAAAATGCAAACTTTTCAGGAGAGCCAAAAAACTCGCGAGACATATAGGCGGTGTTTATTACATGAAGAGTATGATATAACTCTGCCTATTTCCAAAAAACACTTTAAGCTATTAATTTGACTCTTGAAATGTTTGTTTTGTAACCAAGAGGATAACTAACACTATCTATGATATTTTTTAAATCTATGGAAATCAATCAAAACGGTAAATAAGTTTCACCTTATACAGAATAAAATCCGTCTCTTGTTAACTACTATGCTAGAACAAAACTGGTGGAGGTGGACATTTTTTTTTCTGGTGGAGGTGGCGGTGTTTTTTTAGTTAGTGAGATAGGCAGTGTTAGAAGGATCACGATAGTAGGGAATTCTGTTGGATTTTCACTAAACTACGTCGCAAGGACGTGTAAAAAGCATGTTTCCATAGAGATGCAAAATTCTCAATTTTTCCAAAAGTGTCACTTAGGCGGTGTTGTTTCTTAAGCGACGTTAACCAACCTACCCCAGCGCTCCCATGCCTCTACATCAATCTCTCCTTTTACCAAATAAAATCGGAAGTTTCTTTCCCAATAGCCGTTGTTTAAATAATTAATTTATTTGGTGGGTGATTGTATATTTTCTACTGTGGTAGGAACAAGCAATTTAATTATAAGTTACTTAACCACTATGATATGTTAATGTACACTGTATTGTTTTCCCCTGCTAATTATTTTATCAAATTTAAGAATGAAATAATGGAAATGAAAACTAAACTTCTTGATAATCATGTGTTGATGCTATTACAAAGAATCAATGTGCCCTTGAATGGCCAACTTTGAGGAAAATGCCTGAGCACTAATCTTTATCACATTAAAATAATATCTCAACTCAGAATATCCACTGGCCAAACACCGGGTGAAGACTTCCTTAAAATATTAATTTTGATTGTACCAAAGTGATACATGCTTTGTATTTTCCCCCCTGAATTTTTTAGCATTTTCCATTGAACGCTATTGGTGTGAAACAAATCCATAAAATGGGTAATGTAATGTCAATTTAAAAAGATGATTGCACATAATAATTACTGTAACTCCTTAAAAGGACAATTGCATAGTGTAGATGCCCTAATGGATGTTGAATCCAAGGCCTGTTTAAAGTTGAAATAACAGTCTTCCTGAATTATATTGGCAAAAAAGGATCAACATAACTTTATGTGATATCAAATTGAAATTACTTTGGAATGAAAGGACAGTTGATTTCACTCTTAGATTTATTTGCATTTGTTCTTAAGCAGCCAGAAAATTATGGAAATTTTGCCAATCTAACCATAAATAATAAGTTATTTAATATATTATAGGAATCAGTTCATTTATTATTATACAATTTATAAATATAATGATAAATAATAAGCTTTGGATCATTTGCCAGTATTGGAAGAGAATTAGTTTCTAGGTATAGTGACACCAGACTAACTTCTAAAAACTAACTGCTTCACACAACGACACAACTAAATCATGCAAACGTAATGTGTGCACAATACAGCATTAAACCTTAGAGAACATAAGAAACTATGAAGGGTAAGAAAGAAGGGTTTATCAGTGGCTCATGCCCTTTGTAAATTTCAGGAAATGTGGTTTACTTCTTATTTGGCTTATATTCTTGGGATAATTATTCTAAAAATTATTTTATGTGATAGTTAAATTTATTCATAAACAAGTAGTCTGTAGTTAAAATTATTCTATTGTCCGATCACTAATCTTTACATGGTTCATTATTTGAACTTGCTTGTGAAATTTAGGAGCTGGGTGGAATAAGGGCACTTTTGCAAATCATTAGTTTTTAGAAAAACGTGTCTGCAAGTTTAATATCATTTTTTACTATAGTTAAATATGTACCCAAAATTTACATTAAACACTAATTCTAGAATCATTTGATTGAAACCTTGCTGTCTGTTTTTAAATAATTATTTCAATAAAAATGAAAGTAACGTAAAGAAAATGTACCCTTCTTTCATAAAATGCGGTAAAAATAAAAGGTAAAATTAAACACTTGTTTTGATTTTACTGTTACGGTTTTTGCAATTTTTGTGTGAAAATAACGTTATTTTTACATTGAGTGTTGACTGGGTATGTAATTATGTTGAATTGTTGCATTTTCAAAATAAGTTTTGTTCAACCTAGGATAAATTTTTAATTGTTGTTTACTTTTACAGTTGTTAGAAGCAATTAATTGCTAAATTATGTGACTTAGGATTACTTGCCAGTCAGATTTGCCTTCAGTAAGTCAATCAAGATCCTTCTTCCAGCAAGGGAGGATTGGCTGTCTGTAGGGAACCCTCTTCCACCTGCGGACCTGGAATGGTTGAGTGAGGGTCCAAGCAGGTAAGAGGAGGAACAGGAGCTGGAGTATGCGGGGGTAGGACTTTGTCTTCCTATATGGGGGTGCACCCCACTGTGTTCCAGGCAGAGGTTCCTGCAATCATGGAGTGAGCCAGAGTAAACCTGGTGTAAGGCATCAGGGACGGGAGCATTTCCATTTTTTCAGACAGCAAGGCGGCTCTGAGGGCTCTGGACTCTAATGAGTTTCGGCCAAAGATCTTCAGGGACTGCTTCACCACAATATCTGTACTGCGCTAGGCAGATGTAACAGCGTGACACTATGTTGGGTCCCTGATGATCACACAGGGATCCCTGGAAATGAGGCTGCGGACGCCCTGGCTAATACAGCTTCGTCCTCAGAATTTACGGGCCACGGAGCCTTTCTGTGCTGTCTCTCGTAAGTATGCGTGCCAACCAGTCATGTCATGGGCAAGGGTGGAGCATCCTAAGGTCTGGGCCAGACTTCATACTTCATAGGGTAAGCTCATGCTTCACTCATCTCAGCAAATTGCCTCCAACATTCTGCAGCTAGAGACGAGGCACATAGGCAAGAAACAGAGGGTTAGTCACGGGACATTGTCCTTTGAGGATGACGCACAGCTGCACATGAGTTTCTACAATGGTGATCCGATATGCAGGAAGTGTGGGCAGTCGGAAGAAACTGCAGATCACTTGCTGTTTGACACTGCACGGAACGAGAAGAGGGTAGAGTGTTTCTCAAGAGGAGCGTGTTTGCAGGCTGCAGAAGTTTATCAGGTTTTGCAATTAATTTGCTATATCATTTGACTTATGTTATTTTTTTAATCCAATACGGTATGGTATATGAAGTAACTTTGCCTCACTTTTCAAAACGCAAATTTAAGAAAAACCTAAGTTGGCCTTAGTACTTTTATAGGGCAAGGGCCTTTTGGCTGTAAAATTAACGTATAACTTATAGAGCTGAACTACAAAATGAATAACCTAGTGATGAAGAGGCCTTGTTTTTTAGACTGCTATAATAATCACACATAGCTAGCAAATTATACATAAGTTCTAATTGTATAATAATAAGTCCTACAATTACATACATACTCCTACATTATTATACATTATACATTATTATACAATTATTATACATAAGTCCTAATAAGTCATAATTGTACATAGTTTATACATTAATTAGAAAAATTTATTGGGTAAGCACGTAATCTAGACGCAGTTTGAAATAACAACATCCATATACTAATAAGCCTTTGAAAATATAAACAGTTTAATTATTCTAAATGTAAACTTCAGATTTATTGAAGCCAAAAAACAACCGTTTGACTACGATTAATTTGAAACGATTCTAAGCGCTGTTTACAAATGTCCATATATCCTATATTTTATAGCTGGCATTAAAAAGAGGGTTTGTCTCCAAATGTGTTGTTTGGTTGATGCTTGATTTTTTTCTATGAATGATACACTCAATACTTTATAGTAGATCCGCTTGATACCAACCGAAATACCGACTAGGGTGTGGTATGAACCACAGAAAAAGGAAACGATATCGTTTACTTTTACAGTGTATGAACTCATTGCCACCCACCAATCTCAACAGCTTGATCACGGACCATCATTAATTAATAATTACTAATCACCATTTGTGATGACTAACTATATAATAACAAATTTATTTATATTTGAATATAACTCTTTGAAACGTAAATATCTATTGGAAATTGGCTGAGTATGCAAGTCTTCATGTTTTGACATACACCAAATCTAATTTACATGAATTTTACACTCGACAGGACATACACTCATACAATACTAGAGGCAAAGGAGCACTGGACAGGCCCGGCGACAGGATTCTCGGGCCCCTGTGCAATTGTGAAGTCCGGGCCCCTAGATTCAGGCAACCAACCTACTTACCTTAAAAATTCACTTCCCTTCAACACAACAAAACCACTTATTGGATATATGTTAACATTGCAAGGAATATTTTAAACCAAAATTTACTATTCTGCTGTTACCTAATTTACTTAGTTGTTATTAAATTATTTACTTTTCCTCCCAAATAAATATGCCAAAGTCATGATTTTTATTTTTTGTATTTATTATATTGGTGAATAAAAAATGGAGGTTTAGCGATTACTTTTCTTACTACAAAAGCAGTGTAGGTTTTATATATAAAAAAACTTAATGAAAATAGTATAAAATCAATAGAGAATTATTAGGCTTATGTTCATTTAACATCACACATCATTATAATACAAATTGTCTAGCCGTGAAGAGGTTTTGGTCTAACCTTCTTCCTTGCAAAATCATCAAATTTTTTTCTATTTTAGCACATCCCGGCGGGCGAACGAACAAGTGTGTCCAGCAGTCAAGGCCATTGCGTATTAATATAAAGAGCGGAATTAAAATAATCTGAAAATAAAAAATCACAACTGAAAAGTCCGTTTTTATGAGGCTTTAGAATTCTTTATGTCAATATGTAAATGATAAAAATGCAGTTGTCAGTCGGCAGACCATAAAGTAAAAAAAAAAAAAAAACCATTAGGCTTACAAGTTGGCAGAAATATTTTTTTAAACAGTTTTCTGAAGAAAAAAAAACAAAAAATATTTGCTCACTTAGGCCTACCTTTAAGTTTTATAAATTTAGAGTTTTAATCTTAAGTCTTTGTTAATCTTCTTACAACAACACAGAATCCTATACTATAATACGAGCAATGTCTGATGGATGTGTGTTCCATGATCTCGAAATCTAGCGGTTAGATTTGGCTTAAACTTTGCATTAAAGAGTGTTTTGGCCCAAAATTAAGTTTAAAAAAGGCCTCAATCCCAGATAAAATCGAATTTTGACTAAATTTAAGTTTAAAAATCGTAATTTTTAACATTGGTCTAATGGGTTGCTATTTTGGAAACGAAACAACAACGAAAGGTACGGTATACAAAATTTTGTAAAAAAATAAAGAAACATTTATGTTAAGCAGACTTTTTGAAACAGCTGTTAACTGTAAAGAGGTATAGTTGGTTTTTGGGAAAAATTTAATAGCTCTATTACCGTGACACTATATCAAAACTGAATTAAAACCAACGAGCCAGGCTCGGGTAGCCTGGTACTTGTACAAAACCAATCCAATTAGAACATAAAAACATCTACAGCACCCAAATGCGAGCTTGAAAGAAATATAAGCTCAGTATCGTGTTGGTGTTGTTTGGTGCTCAGGTTGCAACCTGATCTGATGTAGGCCCTATTTAAAGGCTGGGTGGGAACGGGGCCTACGAGAACTACGTTAGTTATGTAGGCCCCGAGTCACGCCGCGCCTGCGCGGGGCCCGTGAGTGCGGGTGCGACCAGCGCCAGGCAGGCACAACGGTTCTTGTTCCAGGGAATTTCTCACAGTAGCACCACCACCCTCAGTGTTTACAATTATTTGTTTGTTTAGAATGAAGTTAAACTAATTATTCTCTGCTCATTTGCATTAAGCTCGTAAATAAATAAATAAAAAGAGCAGCCGTAAAGCATTCGAAATTAATCTGTCATGTTTAATTTAACAATGAATGTTCATTGTACACTTTCGGATGTTTTAAATCTACAAAATATTTTTCGTAGGCCCGGGCCCCCTGTGAGCCCGGGCCCCTATGCATTTGCCCCCTCTGCCCCCCCTTGTCGCCGGCCCTGGCACTGGACATTCCCCAACATCGCCTTGCACTTACAGGTAATTCTTTTAAAATTAACTGTATTAAGTTTTATAATAAGCTGCCTGAACCTCTCCTTGAAGCCACCATTCCCAGTTTTAAATCTAAAGTTTACTCATGGCTGTTGCAAAATCCATTTTATTCTGTTAATGAATTCTTAGATTCGACTGTTTTAATCTAGATTTTAGATTGTGCTCATTTAAACTTAGCCATTATTACTGTCACTTTTATTTTGTTATTTTATATACATATGACTATGCCTATTTCAATGTATCTCAATTGATCAATGGCAATAAAGATTCTGATTCTGATTCTGATTCTGAAGTCCACTTTGACAGGGGTATTTTTATAGACCAATCGTTTTATACAGTATTTGTAAAAGATAAGGAGTTTAATTTAAACTCATCATGGTAGTGGTCACCCTGTATTACTGAGCAAAAAAACTCTCCTTTTTCGGAGTAGAGTAATATAGCTCCAACCAACCCTCCAAAATCATATGTTTTCTTCTATGATCTAAATTTTATGTGTTAAAAATGGTTATAACTAATAAAGTTAATTTACCCTCCGATGAAGAATTGACTGTTCAAGAATTAAACGTTAGTGGTGTAGTCCTCAGAGCTGCTGCTTTCCACCTTGGAAAATACTGTGAATACTTCAATAATGTAAGTCTATCTTACAATAGGGGCCTAGGCCTAATTGTTTTTTATGTTTAGGTTAGAATTCTATCGCACCAAAGGTCATTCATAAAAAGTTCTAAATTTATGAAAGAAAATATGAAGAATATGTGTATTATACCGATAGTAATTATATTTCAAGCAATAGATATATATCCTTGAACCACTCAATCTTACAATGTAGGCCTATTGAAGGAAGATTAGCCCATGAGTTAAACTTAAGGCATTGAACCAAAATTTGGGTTAAGAATAATTAACTCTAAAATCTTGGCAGGCAATGCCTGCTTTAGTTCCCCCTAAAGTCCATCTTGCAGTTTTCATTCCCACTAGGATTTCAGTAGACCTTCATTCGCTAAGTATCCAAAAGGTGAAATGGATAAGGTGTCGAGGGTTATTACTGTTATGAGTGTTTGTTAACAATTGTGACCACGTGGTCTGGTGGACGAATTACTATTAATAGCAGCAGTTTTTTTATACAGTACCAGCCTTAAACACTGCCTTTATGCCAGTCGAAGTTGCCAATTTTGAAATGAACCTTAAAGCATCAAATTTACAAGATGATCCTCTGTAAAAATAGCTAATCCATTTGGATTATGTCCATAACTATCAGGGGTGGGTCTAGGTTGAAATTTGAGGAAAGTCGCCAGGGGTCTGACGGGTGGAGCTTCACGGTCTCAGCCAAGTTAACAGTGTGCTGCGACGGTTAGGTTTTGTTTGTTATACATTGACTAATTTGAAATAAATCAACTTTTAGCTTTTTATTCATATCGTGATAACTTAAACTATTGTGACTGAAGTCTTCTTTCTAGAAATTATACAAGGCTAGGCTACATAACTTTCCGTCCAAACAGTTATAATTTAGTCATTGACTATGTATGCTACATTTTGGAACTAAAATCCCATCTTCAGGCCAACACAAAAATGTTCAAAATTTATCAGTAATGATTCGTCAATTTTCTATGATACGGTTTGTAAAAATGCCATTAAAAAAACTAAAACCTTGTTTTCATAACCACATAGGTTAGAAAGTTCACTACCTAACATCTCGTCAGTCGTCAGTTGTCACTACCAGAAAGGTATCTCGTCAGTCGAGGTCTATCGCCTGCTGGCATGCCTGTGTGTAGTTGTGAAAAAAGTTTTTTTAATGTCATTTTTTAAAACTTAAAAACAAAGTGACGAATCATTACTGATGAGTTTTTAACACTTTTGTATTGACCTGAAGATGGGATTTTAATAAATATGGTACATACCAAATATCCGTCGCAGTTCCAACTTGTCCTTTATCGGATGACCCGGGTTTCGGCCCCTACTAGGCCATAATCATATCCTATCTTCAGGGACACTGGTTAAAAAAATCAGTCATATTGACGTCGTTATGAGCACACAAAAAACACATACTCAGTAAAACACGGGTGACAAAAAGATATCCCAGATAGCACATAAACGTAAAAAAGACGTGAAAATAACGTTTCCTTTTAACATTTTTGACGTTATTATTACGTCAAGAAACAAATTTATAACGTTTTTTTCACGTGATTATAATGTGCGAGTGTCACACTTTTTTACGTTAAAAAAACGTAAAAATACTACGTGAATATAACGTTTTTGTTTCACTTAATTTTTACCTTTTTAACTTATGTTTTACTGAACATTTTACAAATTTTTTTCAAAAATTTGTAAATGAATGCTTTTTTTCTAACCAACACATTAAAAAAATGTAAATAAAGTCGATCAAAAATTTCTTACCTCCACCTGGATTTGAACCCTCAACCTTTTTATCACTGTCCTAGCGCCTTTACCCTCTCGGCCACTTCAGCTGTACTTCAGGTGGATTTAATTTACTATTTATACATTTAATACTCAACCTTCCTTGTACTTGAGAACAGATGGCTCGGTGTATCTGTGCTCATGGTTTTGGTTGAGTATATTTTAAAAATTGATTTTATTTGTGTTTCGTCTCAGATCAAAAACATTATTTTTGGATCTTGATGGCGGCATACCCAGATAGCACAAAAACGTTATTTTTACGTTAAAATAACGTTTTAAATTTTACTTTTAACGTTATTTTCACGTTAAAAAAAAGGTGAAAATCACGTTATTATAACGTGATTATAATGTGAAAAGCGCACTCAATTTCACGTTAAAATAACGTGAAAAAAAGACGTGAAAATGACGTTTTTTCACTTAATTTTTACCTTTAAAACATTAAGTAAAAAAAAGGTAAAAAAGCTTTGGTGAAAATCACGTTTTAAATTTCACATTTTTTTACTTTCACATTTTTACGTTATTTTCACGTGAAAAAAACGTATTATTTTTTACTTTTACGTTTTCACCTTTTTTTCACATGAAAAAAACGTGATTTTTACATTGTGTGCTGACTGGGATTTAACAAAACGCACATACTAGGCCTAGTTATGACACGAACGTGGCGGTATGATCGGTAACTGTGCACTGCCTGTCCATGTCCTGTCCGCCGTCGCCGTCGTCGTCGTGTCACTGTGGGTTGGACTTTGACCTTCAGCTGATAATGTTGTACTCGAGCCTGTAGAGTATTGATATTTAATTTCACTGCTGAGCCAATAGTTTTCGGCAGTTTGTTGTGCCCGTTTTGCCACATGTGATTTTGAAGTAACTTTTACCCTGATGTAATTGGGTATTATATTATGTTATTGGCACTTTTTGTTGAACTTTATGTTGAGGTTGGTGAATCTAACCTTTTGTTTAAGGTCCCTGAATTCAAAGGCTAATTTACGCTGACAGGCGTCCAATTTATCCATTGTGAATAGCCACCGGAACTGAGTATTAATAAATATGGTACATACCAAATATCCGTCGCAGTTCCAACTTGTCCTTTATCAGATGACCCGGGTTTCGGCCCCTACTAGGCCATAATCATACCGATCATACCGCCACGTTCGTGTCATGACTAGGCCTAGTATGTGCGTTTTGTTAAATGTCTTTTTGTCACCCGTGTTTTACTGTGTATGTGTTTTTTGTGTGCTCATAACAACGTCAATATGACTGATTTTTTAACCAGTGTCCCTGAAGATAGGATATGATTATGGCCTAGTAGGGGCCGAAACCCGGGTCATCTGATAAAGGACAAGTTGGAACTGCGACGGATATTTGGTATGTACCATATTTATTAATACTCAGTTCCGGTGGCTATTCACAATGGATAAATTGGACGCCTGTCAGCGTAAATTAGCCTTTGAATTCAGGGACCTTAAATAAAAGGTTAGATTCACCAACCTCAACATAAAGTTCAACAAAAAGTGCCAAGAACATAATATTATACCCAATTACATCAGGGTAAAAGTTAGTTCAAAATCACATGTGGCAAAACGGGCACAACAAACTGCCGAAAACTATTGGCTCAGCAGTGAAATTAAATATCAATACTCTACAGGCTCGAGTACAAGATTATCAGCTGAAGGTCAAAGTCCAACCCACAGTGACACGACGACGACGGCGACGGCGGACAGGACATGGACAGGCAGTGCACAGTTACCGATCATACCGCTACGTTCGTGTCATGACTAGGCCTAGCATGTGCGTTTTGTTAAATGTCTTTTTGTCACCCGTGTTTTACCGTGTATGTGTTTTTTGTGTGCTCATAACGACGTCAATATGACTGATTTTTTTAACCAGTGTCCCTGAAGATAGGATATGATTATGGCCTAGTAGGGGCCGAAACCCGGGTCATCCGATAAAGGACAAGTTGGAACTGCGACGGATATTTGGTATGTACCATATTTATTAATACTCAGTTCCGGGATTTTAATCCCGAAATGTTGCATACATAATCAATGACTAAATTAGAACTTTTGGACAGAAAGTTATGTAGCCTAGTATAATTTGAACTTATAGTGATAAGTCATATGGCGGACCGTCTAGACAGCTATAAATAAAGCAAGGTCAGGTCGTTGATAGAAGCATCCTATCGCCGCTCTGTATAACCAGGGTTGATTTGCGTAGTGAGTAACTGAGCATGTTATTTTCACTGTGAATAACTATAGACAGTATTTTTTACATATTTAGCAATAATATTCATAACCTAACTGCCGCAGCGCGCTGTAAACTTGGCTTAGTGCGTGTAACTATCCTATCGTCGCGGTCTCGGGGGGAGATGCATTTGCTGCAATCATGAGCGACATGATTGACTTTAAGCAAGCAGAACTAAAAAACGGCGAAACTGAGAGACCTGTAACTTTCTCACAATATTTATGAAATAGTCTGATGTATTTTTAAGGCCTCAGTTCAAAATAACTTATAAAAATTAGTGGCTGATATATAACAAACAAGTAATAACTCGGTCTTCGAAGCTTCATTGTCTATAATTCCTCAGAAGTTTGCAGTACTTTCCCTATCATTATAAAAATGAGCCTAACTATGAAAAACGGAAGCAAGAGGCCTTCCATTACCTTCAAGATCCTTCCTAGAAAGCATGAGTCAAGACTGCTCCATCAGTTAATGTGTTGTCATATCAAACATGATTACAACCTTAAGTGTTAGTTGTATTCACAAATGATTTTCTGGGCCGCCCCGAGGGCGGGGCAACTGGGGCGGCTGCCGCAGGCTCCACAGCCAAGGGGACGCCACAGCCGAGGGGAAATGCCCTTTTTAAAGCAACTCAAATACTTCACAAAAATTGTAAAAACTGCATTAATAAATATTTTAAAAACAATATTTTAATAATAATTTTCATAATACGTTGAATAATAATTTTGTTGATTATTTAAAATTAAAATTTAAAACTTTTATCAGTCGGAAATGAGTAGTGACCCTATTATACATCGCGTCAAGCAACACACGTCGCTCGGATCGCTGAGATGACATCCGGGCGACGACATCACGTAGGCAGTGGAATAAATAAGCTTCTATCTAATGCAATTATGTTGAAAATTTGGTTTGTTTAAAAGGGGCCTTATTCATTCCAACTATAAACCTTTTCTTAGAAAGAAAGTGGAAGTGAATGATGATAGCATTGCAATTGACTGGCTGCATGTAGGCCTACTGACAAGCTGATCTTAAACGCCCTGAAGAAAAAATGGCTCAAGCGCTCACTCGGGGCCTACGAAAACTGAGAAATTCAAGTTTTTGTTTTACGTAAAAAGTGAGTTTTAAGTTTGTAAAGCAGAACGTTACGGTATTTTTATAGTATATACAGTTCCAAATTTAATGGGGATTATGCAACACTTATGACCTAATTGACTAATATTTAAAACTACATGTAAAAACTTATGCTGTCAGTCAATGCTTTTAAATGGAGTTCACAGCTGAAATTCGACCTTATCTGGACCAAATATGTATGCAGGCTTGTTAGTTTTCGTAGTCCCCTCCCAGTCTCATGTGTTGTCAACAAATGGTTGTGTGCGCTAAGCTTTATATGGTACAAGGGTTTTTTTTATTTCTTTATTCAAACTAACAGCATTGAAAATTTAACCATGCACCTCATTTAATACTTCCTCGAACTGCAATTTAAACGTTAAAGTTAACACAAGATAGGCTCATTAATTATTTAGGGGGCGCAGATCAAAACCTTGCCCCGGGTGCCCATTACTCTCAGGGCGGCCCTGATGATTTTGTTATGATTATTGTTATTTTGTAAACTATTTTCTTTTTGACATTTATCACTGTTACTGTAGCTTATAGCTGTTTGCTACAACAATAACTGTGTAATGTTAAGTGATAATAAATTTGATTTACTTGATTGGTCTCAGTTTTTGTTTATTAAATTTTGTTTTTGTTTTTTTTTTTCAACGTTGCCACATATACTGGATGCTGTGGTAACGAAATTCCGGGAATTGTAAATGGTTTGTGTACGTTTGCTGTTTTTGAGGAAATAAATCAATATTTCAATTGATGCAGGAATTTCTATTCTTTGTTTTCAGGAGTCAAATAATTTTTTGGTATCAGCGTAAAATAACTCATAGGATATTGTATTTTGTACATTGTCATATTTACTGTGGAAGACATTTGTGTAAAACATGACATTTTAAATTTCTCTTAGGTAAAAGGTGTTACCATGTACAATTTACCATATTGGTATAATTGTCTGCTGAGGAGCTGCAAAATAATAATGGCACAGCTATCCTCAGCACCTCAAACATGAGGTTATATTTGCACTTAAATGTTTTATCTTCCAATAGTAAATGTATGCCTAACATGTTACTTAAGTCTCCATTGGTTTACCATTCTTAGTTTTGAGTTTCAATGCAGCTTAGCAAAATTATTTTCTAGACCAATGTTTTTTGTTCATTGATAAATAATCCAAAATACTAGGTCCACTTAACTAGCTACCATAACTTGTAGATTCACTATGAAGAGCCTAATTTAGATTTGCTTCCTAAACCCATATGGCGGCAAACCTATGAACTCACCCTCATGGTGTTTATGGGGAAAATGGAAGAATACCAGAACATGATAAAATTTTGTATGTACATTCACTTGGTAGGGATTAACTTTATTTACTTACTAAACCCATATAAGGGCAAACCTTCATACCCACACTCTTGGTGTTTGTGGGATAATAGTAAATTACCAAAATTCCGCTGAGAAATGGAAATTCGCTGAGTATGCAGGTCTGCTGCGACGGGGGTATTTTACTCTCACAAAACTGAAACAATTGGGCGTATCTTGGAGTGTGGCGTATCTGCAGAGTCTTTTGACACAGGTGGGTGGGTTGAAGTGGATTGTCTGGTGCTTCCCAGATCCTCTTGGCCTTTTTCATCTGCTGGATTAACACGTTGGCTACCGAACGTCACACATATGTGACGTAATGTTAAAAGAAAACCTTAAATATAGACCAGCGTCACATATATGTGTCGCTCAAGGTGTTTCCAGTGTACCGACGACACATATATGGGACGCAGTTACGGTTCAGTTAAATGACTCGCCACGACCATTTGGTCCACTGAATCGATCTAAAACCTGTTTATCGGTCTATAGGAATGTGTGACACACATGTGTGTCGCTTGGTCTCTGGGTATGACCTCAATTTTTATTTTTTACAGATTTTCAAAGTTGACCATCTTGTCTGCTCACATGTTGCCATTAGTGTTTGTTTACTACACATTCCAGATGGCGTTTTTTATTGCGTGACACATTGTCCTGCATATTTGAGTATTTTTTAGTGTAGTAAAACTATTTTTCATTTATTTCCCAGTCTTCCAACTCATGACACATATGTGGGACAGTCGGTCTATAGCAAACAAACATAATACAAAATATTACTATAGACCAACGTCACACATATGTGACGCAATAAAAATGCCAAAATAGCACTGAAATAATTTTTATTCCAAATTCTATTAGCAAATATATATATTACAAATCAAATTAAATAAAAATAGCGAAACAAAATTTTCGGTCTCTGGGTTAGTATTTGTCACAATGACTCGGTCTGTGGTGAGAGTATCGAGTACTAGGATCGGTCTGCTGGGAACTCCCGGCGACACGAATTTCCGACCGTCGGTAACCATCGTGTTAATATTACTTTGGACTTGACTGCAACTGTATGGTTGGTTGTTCCTTGGTTGACTGAAATCGTTCTTGGGTTGTCTGCTCATTGAAGATGATGGAAATGTTACAAGTTTTACAAATAAATTGTTTACAAAACTTATAACATTATTAACAAGTTGTTTGTATGTGGACTCTGTTCTCAACCACCAGTAGGCGAATCTATCATAATTTTAATGTATGTTTACTGAAACCCCTGTATTGATTTGGAAGTCCTCAATATTCTTAGCCTTAGCGAATAGTTTGGGGAAACTTATCCCTTACATAACCATAAGGTTACACATCAAACTCTTGAAATTTCTCGATCTATAGTTAAAACTCTCATCCGACCATGATGTGACCGGGCCATGGTGAAAAAAGCTAAAAGATCGGATACCAGGAGGAGAAATAAACAATTATAAAATACCCAAACAGTTATGGCATGAAAACCCCTAAAACAGAGCAAGATTATAGTCAGATCTCATTCCACATACAGTACGGTAACTGTAACTGGACTGACAGTCTTTGACACAAAAACCAAGGATAGTGTAGATCAGACAATCTTAAAAGTCCGAACTGGCTCACCAACGGAGTGTGTGTGTATAAAAGATGGTCGGACACTAGGTCAGATATTGGGAGGAGTCAACTGTGTGGAGATTGGATGTGAGAGGGTCTACTGTATTGTTTATACGTATTTTAATCTTATTCAAAAGAAAGATACTTACTTTTTATCCAATCATGGAGAAAACCTCCTCATGTGCCCGATGATGTTTCAATATTTTTGCACATGATGAAGGGTTGAACTCCATAAGTTCAACAATAAGAATAACAATCTTAAGCTCATCATAATCTTAAAACTTTGGTTTTAGGAATTTATGCTCTGTAGAAGTGAACTTCAAGATCCCGAAAATGCCTCAATGAAGGTAAAGCTGTGACTAAATGTTCTCTGGAATTCTTTCAAAAAGTGAAAAAGACGTGTGCCCGAGAATTTACTGACTACTACAACTGTGTGGATAAAAGCAGTACTACATTCGAGCTAGAACCGTAAGTTATCATCTATGCAATGTATTATATGTAGTTAAGTGAAACTTAAAAAAAATTATATGTTATGACATATTTTAAAGAGTTAATTTAACTCTAAAATGTACATGCCTCACAATTGTATAGCTCCCTCCTTCTGCAATGTAGGGGATGCCCACCAATGGCTTCGGGTGGTTTAGTGATAATATATGGGTGAATCTCTCCACAAATTTCTTTTCTTATTGTTGCCTAGGAGGCAGAGAAACACGTTCCCTGTTGTATAATGAACAATTAGTTTGATTTAAATTTAGACAATATACTGTTAATAAACCAAAAAATAAGATTTCCTTTTTATTATGGACAAAACTTATTTCATAGTACCGGTAATATGGTAGTTAAAGGATGATAAGAACAATATGTACAAGGCGTACGTAATTTTTTTGTAAGGCCCTCTGCTAAAAAACAAACCTCACAAAAATTTTTAATTTTGGTTAGCAGTTGCTTGGAAACTTCTGTCAGTTCTATGCAGGCAAAACACTACCAGTCTGGTAAAATTGAATAAAACTTTTCCTTTTTCTAATTTCTCATTGATGTAAACCCATAACAAATAGTTGGGTAGCTATGTGGTTTCTCACTTTATAAATCCTGTGATTAGTTAAATTCAAAACAGGGTGTCCTAATAACAATCAAATAGTTGTAAAAATATTGTGAGATTTTTTACATTAAATAAATATAAAATCAATTAGGCGTACCGTAGATGTACTGGGTGTCCACAAAGTCTTGCCCTGATTTCAAAGCTTTGCTGTACGGGCACCATTATAGCCACACGCACCTTACATTTCTTGTTCACGAAGAAATTTAATATAGTTTTTTCTCATTAATTTGTTAACACCTAAATTTAGGCGATTGACTACAATTCAGTTTAATTAAAATTCAATACAAAAACAAATCGTGGTGGCCTGACTAAATTGCCACCACGTTCACCACGCTTGACCTCTCTGGATTTTTTTGTCCTCTGATTTGTCGAAGATTTGGTTTATTCTTCCCTAGGTCCTAATTTAGAAACTATAAAAGGCAAAATAATAAATAAAGTGACACCCGTTAGTCAGGAAATGTTATCTGAAACCAAAAAATGGATGTTAATAAAAACCTAACTAAAAAGTCACCTAAATGATTTACAGGCTACGCAAGGCGCACACATTGAAGTGTATTGAGTTTGTGTATAGCCGTAAAAAACTTCAAAGTTACTTGTTAAACGGAAAATAAAACTTTATCTTACCACAAACTATTTTCATACTATACGGTTTCTTTATCAGGGCAAGACTTTATGGACACCCGGTATATGGGTATGAGTTTTGGATATTTTGAATAAGAATGAAATAAAAATTTGATTAAAATGTGGTTGAATATAAAAACATGTTAGCCAACCGATATACAGTATAGCTCTCAGTTCTTCTCTTTACAGGCTCTCATATTTTACAGTTTTTAATTAACTTTAATTCATTTTGCAGTGCTAATAGTTTGTTAAAGTGATTTATAATTATTGTCAGACCATTTTGAATCAATAGTTTTTATCAGAAACTCAATTTTTATGCTAAATATCTCGGATTGAAGATCGTCGCCCGTTCCAGTTTTTTCACGACTACAGTTTTCCTGTCTTTACCTTACGTTCCACCAAAACCACGTTGCTAAAATTTCCTGACTGTCACCTTTTTAAATAATAACTCCTTTCTTAAGCCTTTTTTAATCATCCTGGAACTACCTAACAATTATTCCATCTTTTAATCCAACCTGCCAACCCTCCTCACCTGGCTACCCAAATTACTTAGCCTATCTTAGGTTGTTCACAGCCCGGTGCTCTTGTATGGAAAAGTTGGTGAGTCGTATCTTTACTAATTTTAATTACTCATCATGACTTTATGTAGGAAATGCAATGACCCAATCGATGATGATGTTAGTGATTCAATTAAGTGTGATTTTTGTAATAGCTGGTTGCATGCCGACAAAAGTTGTAGTAATATGCCTAAGACTGTATTCAATTTCTTTACTAAAACTCAAAATGTTTGGATATGTCCAGACTGTTACAAACCTTGTAGTGACCTAATTTTTAGTAATTCTAAGGACAAATCTGGCCCTCAGCCACATTGGATAGATAGTGAATTGCAAAAGGAAATTTCCCTGAATCAAAGGTTATTAAATGAGAACAAACAACTCAATATTCACCTTAATGAAAAAGAAGTTGCCATTTTAGAATTAACCGACCATGTTAGTAGATTAAGCAATAGGTTAAGAGAACTTGAGGAAAATCCCCCCACCTCCAGTGACTGGTTGAGGCCTAAACACCCATCGAAGCCTTCAAACCAGAAGAGTCAAAGGAACGATGATGTCTGCAGTCCCAATAGGTTCGCTCCACTAGAGGGAACCGTTATAGATGGCAGCAACTCTGCTGCTGCTTCCAAAATTGTAGTAGGCCTAAATAAGCCTAAAACTAGGCCACATCCAAGAACTAGGAAACCTCGAGCTAAACCTACACTTAGACTGGTTGGGGACAGCCATGCCAGAAGTTGCCGTAGAAGAATTGAAGAGCGAACCAGTAGGTTCGAGGTTGAGGCTTGGGTCGGCCCTGGAGCAAACTTGAAGCAGGTGCTAAGCGATGGAGCAGCGCAAGCAGTGGGCAAGCTTGGGGAGAAGGACTACCTGGTTATCGTTGGTGGTGTCAACGGTGTCTCCAGTGAGAGCTGCGTTGAGCTTGGGGAGGAAATCGACAGACTGGCTGCGGGATTGAAATGTAAACTAGCTTGGTTGGAAACACCATTCAGGTATGATGAACCTAGGGAAAATGGTTTGATCAAATCTCAAAATAGCCTAATTAAGTCAAAATGTGAACAATACCATTGGTCTTTTATTAGTATAAGTAGTATTTTAGATAAGAGTTGTTACACAAAACATGGACTCCATTTAAATGATCTAGGCAAAGATTTGATGTGTGAACTTTTGATGAATTGTGTTGACTGCTCTCACTTGGTAGAGACTCCCAATGCCAACTCAAAAAACTTAGAGGACCTGGACCACTCTCTCATGACTTAGATTTTAAGATAGGGTTAAAGGGGGATAGGTTAAGTGGGCCTAGGCCTAGTTGTAAATCTTTTTCAAAAAACATGTCAAAAATAATTCATTTAAATATTAGAGGTTTAACTGGTAAGGTAGAAATGTTAGAAATATTTTTAGATGAAGAAACCCCTGATATCCTCATTTTAAGTGAACATGGCTTAGATTCCAATAAAATGCCTGAAATAAGTTTGCACAACTACATGCTTCTGCATAGTTTTTGTAGGTTAGGGAATAAGATGGGAGGAGTTGCCATATTTTCCCACGTTAATTCAAACATAAATGATGTAATAACCTTAGATTTAAATGATGACATCTGTGAAAATTTTGTCTTTGAATGTGCTGCAATTAGGTTAAATTTGAATGGTTCTAATCTTGTTTTAGCTGGATTGTATAGGACACCTGATGATCAAAACCTTAGTCTCTTCTTTGACAAATTAAATTCTTTTCTGGGCAAATACTGTAATACATCTGATGATGTTTTGATCGCAGGTGACTATAACATCGACACCCTCAAATCAAATACCAAAACAAAAAATTTTAAAAATGTTCTTAAAAGCTTTGGCCTTGGCCTAGCCCTCAATATTCCAACAAGAGTTGCAGAACTCTCTTCTTCCTGTATTGACAATTTCATTACAAATATTGTTAGATTTAAGGCTGCTGTGGCTGTTCCACTATTATCCGATCATGATGCAATTGTCTTTAGTTTTAACACACCACTCAACAACAAACCCAAGGTAGTATGGACTCATGAAAGAGATGTTAAAGAACACAACCTGCTAGAATTAAGACATAGGCTTAAATATGAAAACTGGTCTGATGTTTATAAGATTACGGATGTTGACTCAATGTACAATAACTTTCTGGAGACCTTTCTTTTCCACTTTAACATATCTTGCCCAGTAAAAAAGAAAAAAATTAAGAACTCTTTGGAACAAAAGTGGGTCTCTCCGGAAGTTATCCAAGCTAAGGATCTCATGTTTGATCATTTCTATAAATTTAAGAACACCAAATTAGTTGTTGATAGAATCCAATATAACAATGCAAAAGCTAGATATAAGCAAGCCATCACACAAGCTAAGGCTAATTGGATTGAAAACTCTCTATCCAACGCTAG
Source organism: Neoaliturus tenellus (assembly GCA_030545055.2). Lineage (NCBI taxonomy): Eukaryota > Metazoa > Arthropoda > Insecta > Hemiptera > Cicadellidae > Neoaliturus > Neoaliturus tenellus. The sequence goes on from CM061535.1 coordinate 11,521,224, forward strand.
CAATAAGTCGAAGCAATCTTGGAAGATCATTGATCAGTTCCGCAACAAGGGCCCCAAGTTGGTCAATAACTTGGCTTTAAACATTGATGGTACTCTCACAAAAAATCCAAGAAAGACATGTGAAGCCTTGAATAATTTTTTTGTAAACATTGCCAATAATCTTAAGCTGCCTTCAACTGTATCATCAGCAAAGAACCCATTGCCAGCCGTGGACAACAATAATTCTTTTTCCAATTTCAAAAAAATCTCCGAAACCGAACTTTTAACCATTCTTTCCAAATTTTCTCCCAAAACTTCAACCGGTTTCGATGACATCAGTATGAAGATTTTGAAATTCTGTCAAAATCAAATTTTTCAACCATTGACACACATCATTAACTCTTCCCTCGAAAAGGGAATTTTTCCGCAAAAATGCAAAATTGCCAAAGTGAAACCTCTTTTCAAAAAAGGAGTGGAGTCAGATATGGGAAACTATCGTCCTATCTCACTTCTTCCCGCCATTTCAAAGCTTTTTGAAAGAGTGGTGAGTGAGCAGCTGACTCACTATCTCGAGTCCAATAATCTCATTTGTAAAAAACAATATGGATTTAGGAAAAATAAATCCACCAAATTGGCCCTTATCGACTTTGTTAATGAGTGTATCGATGCAATGGAGGCCGGTGAATCTGTAATTAGCTGCTTTGCAGACTTATCCAAAGCCTTTGATTGTGTGGATCACCAGATCCTCCTAGGTAAGCTGAGGGAGCTAGGAGTGAGGGGGGAAGTTTTTGGGTGGATTGCCTCCTTCCTCTCTGGCCGCTCCCAGTTTACTGAAATCCAACACCAATCCAAATTCAAAATTAAAAAAATTGAATCAACCAGGCAACCGATCACAATCGGAGTTCCTCAAGGATCGATTCTTGGTCCGATACTATTCCTGACGTATATTAATGATATGTCGGGGGTGGTGTCGGACAGCAATTTATTCATTTTTGCAGATGATACCACCCTTTTCACCAAAAGCAAAAATCTGAGCGAACTAGAAATAGAAACTTTTTTCAAAATTAATTCTCTCGCTCAATTTTTTTCCAGCAATTCTCTTAAATTAAACGCTGATAAAACTGGGTATCTTTCCATCAGCACACACCAAAGGAGGAACGCCTGCGATATTGATAAAATTAACGTTTTCATCGGGGAGGTAATGCTGGAACCTTCTACTTCAGCGGATTTCTTAGGGGTGAGGCTGGACGATGGTTTGACATGGTCTGACCAAATCGGAAAAATCGAAAAAAAACTGGCAACTGGGCTTTTTGTCTTAAGAAGAGTAAGCAAACTATGTAACATTAGTATTTCAAGAACTGTTTACTTTAGTCTCTTGGAGTCTCATATTACTTACTCAATAGCTTTATGGGGTGGTTATAAATCACACTGTGACAGAATACTCCTCTGGCAAAAAAAAGCCGTTAGGTCCATTTTCGGGCTCCCTCCTAGGGAACACTGTGAAAGTTTTTTTGTGAAATTAGGGATAATGTCTGCTCCATGTTTATATTTTTATGAATTAGTAATTTTCATCAGGAATAATAAACTCTTTAACTTATGTCAAAAAAATCACACTTACAACACCAGGTTCAAAACAAATTTTGCAATTTTCCATAAGTTGTCTGTTTTTGAGAAAAAACCGGCTTATGCTGGTTTGAAATTTTATCAACTTCTGCCACACTTTATTTCTGAAGTCACGGATGACAAAAAATTTAAAAACTCTTTAAAAAACTATCTTGTTCAGCATTGCTTTTATTCTGTGGACAGCCTCACCAGTCACTTAAAAGATTGCAAACCCGACTCTTGCCCGTACCTATCCTCACCCAACCCTTAACTTAGGTCCAACTTTGAGTTGGCATATTGACCAGTCCAACGCATCTTTGCCTACGGATGGAATCTACAAGTAACAAGTAAGTAAGTAAGTAGACTCCCTCTTATCCGGCCACCCCGGGACCAGGCCGCGGCCGGATAATGAATTGGCCGGTTAAACCGATGTTCATTTAAGATCACAACCTACAATTTTATATGGCCTATATATAATTATCACTTGAAAAACAACTTTAAAAACATTACTTTATATGATTTATAGCAAACATCAGACACCCATGAAATCCACAACAAACCTAAACTAATAATAATAGCCTAATTCGTTTCTTTATTGTGGTCTTCTGGATAGTAGGTTCAAACGCATTGACTTCCGATGGCATTCACTTCCGTTCAGGACGGTACATTTTAACTGTTTTGAGAACGTCAATATGAAATGACTTGAATTGAATGATACAGTAAATAAGAAAACTACATTTCCGGCAAACGGCCGGTTAACCCATTTGTGCCCACTGTCGACATTTGTTGACGCTGTATTTTGATTTATGAAAGTCCATGGAATTTTAGGTTTTTCATTATTAAAATTGGCATTATGGAGTGAAAATATAATTATCTTTCGTATTTAAAGACCGTAGTGGCACACACACAGTAAACAGAAGTAAAAAGTAGCTCTCAAACAATTAACTGATCCCGTCAACTTCCACGCAAACCTGCCACCGTTTATTTTACGTGGGCCCTGCCACCAACTTTGCCACAGATTGACTAACCCTTTAAGAGTTGCACCACCAGGTCAGGGTTTGGTCGTGAGCGGATTCGAACCCGCGCCGACGCAGTCATCCTGGCCAAGGATGCCTACGCCTTAGCCATCTGAGCTATTACGACCGGCAGCCTAGACATGAGAATTTGTGTTTTGAATGGTGCGCGCCCCTAGCGGGAAAGACTGTAGGCCGTTGGTATGCGAGTTCGCTACAAGAGCGCAGAACTGAGCCACTGCACCCAATTCGCGAGAAACAATTTGGGCATAAATGGGTTAAAGCGATGTTGAGATCAAAAACGGCAGGTTAAAAAGAAGTTATTTTTGTTTCAGGCTAGGCCGGTTAAAGCGGAGACCGGTTAAAAGGTGGCCGGTTAAAAGGGAGTCTACTGTAATGATAAATCTATCTTTACTCTATCCAATTATTTAGAAGACAAACAGAAACTGTTACTGACCATGCATACATGGTTAGCATGTTAGGGACAGTGTAATTAATATATTTTTAAATTTATGTATTCTCTACTGTTATTCTTCCAAGGTTACTTTCCTCAACAATGATTAAACCTCTAAATTAAAACCACAAAACAACGGTACCCATCAAGTGAAAAATTTGTAAATTAAATTTAATAATTCATATTACTCCTCCAATTAAAAATAAATCAAACTTTCTCTTTTACAGATGCAGGAAAACTCAGAAAATATTTGATAAATGTATGCTTGATAACTTAAACTTGGAGAGGCCAGATTACGGATATTTCTGTGAAGTTAAAGTGCATGACTCCAAGAGGCCTAAGCCAGAGCCTCCCAAGGTTAAAATCTATGATGCAACTCCAGGCTTACCTGATGATGCCCCAAGACCAGAAGTGAAATACGGAAATCGTAACATTTTCTCGTAGATTACTTCAGCATCGTTGTAGTCTAATTTATACAAATTTTACTGATTTTTGTTGTAGTACTTGGATTATAAAACTATTGTTTATTGAATCATTTTTCTTTATTTAAGATTATGGGTCTATGAACTGTCATGAAAATCATTACTTTGTTGAATATTATTAAGAAAAACACAGAAAATAAATTGGAAATTGTTTGATGAGGTTTAGTTTCTTTATCCTTATAGATCAGTTCTGAAAGTTCAGGGGACAGATACCAACATTCAGATTTAAGTTTAAGTTTGATCACAGGGCTTAATAAAAAATTGAATTCAAATTTTAGAGGTCCAAAAATTTTATTTTTTTGTTAATAGTTAATACAAATCATATTTAAGACATTATAAATACAATTTAATTTTTTTCAGTAATGTAATGTTCATACATTATTAAAAAATAAAGCATCTAATGAGTATAATGAGAAATTAAACTAAAAGAATTGTATATAAATAAAAGAGAAAAATAAATTTGAGAAAAAACTACAGTTTGAGTACAGCGTAAAATTAAAACCAATTTGCTTACAAATTGCAATTTTAAATAGGCTACAATAACTAATTAGGCCTACTGTATTACTTTGTTGAGAAAAAATGTTTACTTGGTAAAAGTTCATAATTCCTAACTGCTTCAAGACTTGCATACCATTATTAGTGTTTTAATAGTGACAAAAACTGCAAAAACATTGCCCCAATATAATTTGACCACTTCACAAACATACGGATGGTTTCAATCCAAACCGATCTTCCTTTATTATGATGAGGGAACTTACTATTTGTCTCCATCTTCCTCGTCTGCGCCTTTCGTGTTATTTCTTAATGGCCAAAGAATGCATATCCTGATAAAATCATAAATAATAAAATCATAAATAATCCTGATACATAAATAATTTTATGTATTATATTTCATGTTTCAACAACCTTATTTATTGCTCTCATTTTTAAATTCAGATGCATACAGGATTGCAGTTTGAACAGTAGAGGTTAACTGCGAATTCTCGAGGCTCGACTGTAAGCAAATTCAAAATCTAGTGGCTTATATTTTGCTTCAGAAACACTTTGAATTATCGGTTTACTATTTTATGAATATTAAAGGTTTCCTGAAGGGACTGGATAAATATTGCCAATTACAGAGGTTTCTTAACTATCGAGGTAAAAATTAGTGAAGTTTGACTGTATTATAAATTAAATTTAATGGGAACTGGTGTGGTTGACTAGCCTCCCCACTTCTAATGACACCGATGTCACTAGAAGGTGCCGTTAAGGGCATTAGAATAGAATAGTTTATTTTGCCAAACTATTTCCATTTAATACTTGGGCATGTCAAAAATGGCTCTGTTACATGTTTAAGTCTTTTCAGTTCCATTTGGTTGATGATAGTCTTCCACAGAATAAAAGAACATTTTTCAGCAGGAACTGCTCCATTGTCATCTTGAATGTCAAGACATTCAAGATGACAAATTATTAAGGTTTCTGAGGGTTTCTGCTATGTTATTATACAGTTTTTACGCCATAATCAGGAGACCCTTTTGTTGTTTTTCTTAATGTCACATGTGGCAAACTTACATTATGTTTAAACCCCGTGTCATGGTTATGAATGACTTGACGGCAAAGGGCTTAATCCAAGTTAGATCTTAAGAACCTGATGCACTACAGAATGTAAAGAAAAAAAAGAAAAAAGGATACCCCAGCAATGATTCTAATTGCCCTTTGTGGATGACAAAAATGTCAGTTAATGAGAAGAGCCCCAAGCAATAAAGTCGGAAGACTGAAATAAAATAAAATATGCCTGGCGGGAACCCTCCATGTCAACTTCCCCACTTAGCCGGTTAATACAGTGATGCATAGTTTCTTTTTTTAAACCAGCAGTGTGGTCAATGTAATGTGTTGACAAAAGTCAGGCCAAGTGTGCCTGTCAGTCTTTCATACTGAAAACAACAGTAATGGGTTTTTCTAGATTAAGAACTAATTTAGTTTGCAGTCAGCCAGTTCCCGATAATTTTTTCATTGGTTTTTGCAATTTATAAAATCTGACTGCAATCCTGATTACCTTGATTGTTGCAGTTCTTGAGTTGTATCATAGCCACCTTTGATACAAGGCCGCCGCAACGTGAAGTGGCAACGCCGCACACTAGGCTGACACGGCAGCGCTGTAGCATGCAGTTAACATGGAGAGCTAGGGCGCATAATAATGTACTATATAGGGTCTAGATAATTTTTGAAATAGGTTTGGATAATATCTACAACATTACAGTTGCACAGGTAATTGAGGCTGAAAAGAACTTGATAATAAAGAGTTAGCTTGACTTCTGTTTACCACAATATGGCACTTGGCCTTTGTTAACATACGTTTTATAAGACAAAATAGAAACAGCAAACAATAGAGTTTTTGCAAAATACAATAAATCTTATGGTAAACGCTTTTTTTTATTAGTGAATTTATGAATAATTCGCTGTGCAAAGTTATGAAAATGGATAAATAATGTAAAATGTTTACCATTGACCACTTTTCATTAAGTTTTTCATAACTTCAAACAGTAGAAGAAGGTAATTTCAACATAAATAAAATAGCGTTTATCGTATTCATTTACCGTATGTGCAAAAACTCTCTTTTAAAGCAAACGTAAAAATTATCTTTACTTTTTTATGTATTACCTTGATATGATTATTTAAAATATTTAAATTTTGACGATTCTGTTTACAAGCAATACAATTTTAAGTTCTTAATTTTATACAATTTCATACAATTTTCAATTGGTGTACTTTATACTTTTGTAAGAAAAATATAAATCTTTAATGGTGTTTTTTCACATATGTATCCTTTTGAACAACCACACAGGTCAATGAAGTGGCCTAATGGAAGATGGAAAGTCTCACGTGTTAATATCATATGTGTCTACTCTTGAAAGCCTTATCAAGGTCTGACTTGCAAGATCGGGTTTGCATTGAGTTAGCTGCAGACCTTTGGTTTGGGACCTTTTTTTTTCTTCGCCAGAGGCATTTTGTATAGAGGATTGTACATTGTTCTCTAAACGCTTTTAAGGGAAAGCAGTCCAAACCCATCAAAGTCAGTGGACACTCCAGGGATCGAACCCGTGACCTCTTGAACCAAAGTCCAAGACGCTTACCATTAGGCTAGCGAGATGCCTTGCACTCGCTATTAATACAATTAAAGGCGAGATGCCTTTGATACTCTCCCTATTTCCCTGTTGTATTTTGTATAAAAATACTTGAGCTATATGTGTATATAATCTCTTAAAACTCTCTTTTACAAAAGAATGATACCTTTGGAAGCAATTCTAAGAAAAGAATTATTTCACTTTCGTTATCTAGAAAAGAGACAGGATTTTAAATCAGTTTTCACGAATTTTCATGTATAAATAAATAAACCAATCCACTTTTTACTTATATATTTCTTTGTACATAAATTCATACAGTTAAAGTATTAAATTTTAATATGTTACACAAATAAAAATAATTTATTGTTATAATAAAAGTATATTTACAAATTTCTACAAACTACTTCATTGCCACACTTAAAAAACTTTTAAAAACCTAACTAACAAATATTTGCTCTATTTCATATCTGTTTATGCCAAGTTATCATTGATGTAATAATCCATATCAGAGTTATCCTCTAGTGGTCTGAAGAATGACGAATTATCTTTGAGCTCCTGTAAAAAGATAAATTTACTATTTTAGTGCAAGAAATTGTCCTGTACATTTTGGTTTGCCCTGAGATATTTAAAAAATTGTTAGAGCAATTGTTGAAGTTTGATCATTATTATTAACACCTATTATATTCATATAGAATTATATAATTTCAAACAAAGCTTGCTTTAATATCATCAAGAATCTGTTTACCCTTTTTTTTTTGGCCATAAATCATCCATTTGATGATAGTGAAACAACCTCTGTCCATTCCATTGAAATAAAAGAAATAACAATTCTAAACACTTGTTTCCAGTTGAACAAATAAAAAAGATTTCTTACAGTTATGAATCCCACATCCCCCACCCTCAAAGGGCTACCAAAGATCCACAAGGAAGATTCGCCGATAAGACCACTTGTTAACTTCCAAATATTGTTAATAGCCTCGTTTGGTTTCTTGTGATACTGTGTTGTTGGATCTTTGTTCAGCTGGGTTATATTGTTGCTATTTATAAACAAGGTTACCTTATCTACATAATCCGATTCTTTCATAATAACTATGGTGTTGCCTTTGTCGGCCCTTGTTAAAATGGCTTGGTTGGCATCTAATTTATCTTTTATTCTTTTGGCAGTAGTACGCTCTTTTTGTCTAAGCTTGCTTTTTACATTTCTGATTTTGCGTTTATCAATTAGGCTGTTAAATTTATCGAATATTTTGTATCTGTAATTATCTTGTACACTAGATAATTAAAGTACACACATGAAATTGAGCAAGACAATAAAATATTTAGATCTTACAATTTCAAAGCAGGACCACCGCCATAAATTTAGTATATACAGGAAACCTATATACACTGACCAAACCATCCATTCCGATTCTAACCACCCATACTCTCATAAGATGGCAGCTTTCCTGATCATGATAAACAGGCTCATCAATGTACCATTATCAGCAGATGACAAAGATAACGAGTTACAGACTATTAAATATACAGCTCAACAGAATGGCTATAAACCTTCCATAATTGATCTTTTGTATAACTAAATGAGGAACAACAGGAATCCCGATAGAACATCGGACAGTAATGTAAAATACACAACAATAGACTACAATCACACTGCTGGGAAATTAACAAACTCTTTTTTTAAAGACTCCCCTGTAACCGTTGCTTTCAGAACTAACAACAAATTGTCAAACTTCTTGAAGCCCCTAAAACACAAAACGCCACAAAATTTGAAAAATAAAATAGGTGTGTACAAAATTAACTGCGGAGATTGTAATTCCTATTATATAGGACAGACAGGGCAAATTTTTGACGTGAGGTATAAGAAGCATATAAGGGCAGTGAGTAAACCAACATCTTTATACAACTCAAACTTTGCACATCATATTCGTGAAACAGGCCACGAATACAAATCAATTAACGAAGGTTTAGAAGTCCTCTATGTACATAATAAATCAAATAGGTTGGATAGGTTAGAAGAAATGGAAATTTATAGTGCCAGTAAACACCACCCCCACCTCCTCATGAATGCGCAAACCAACTTCGCTGCGAACACGATCTACGATCAGCTGGTTAAACGCAACGACGACACGTAATCAAGATAGCAGTGCCATTGTCCGTCCAAATTATCATCCAGTGCCGGTCGGTACGCGTTCGTGGAAAGTGAGGTTAGGGGCCAGTTGATACGCCCAGGATGTGTATTCGTAAATGTAAACTTTCGTGTTGTGTTAAATGTTGTGTGCGTGTTAAATGTGAATGTAATTTTATCTTTGACAAGAACTTAACGTTTGTAATGTTTTAACCTCATGGCAGTATGCGCTGATGATGCCCCTAGGACAGAGGGCAAAACAATTGTTCGCATTTAAACTAAAAGGATTGCTGTATAGACGGTGAGTTTACTAATTTCATTAGCAATTCCTGGTCGCCAATCACCACAAAACATAATTAATTAATTAAAAACTTAATTAATTAAGAAAAAAATTAATATAACAAATTATGAGTAATGGTGGTTGACTATCACCATTGAAATCAGGAAGACTAGGCAGAATGCTTTAAACATTGGTGTGCATGGGTACAGCACAAATAAGGTTATTTGATCTTAGTAAGTTAGATGTTTTGAAAATTTTCAAAATAACAATTAATTGTAAAAATCTGTATTGTATAAAAATAGGATTTAAAGCTTAAAATCACATTTGAGGCTTCAAATTAAAATTTTTTTTGGGAAGAGCCAAAGGATGAATTGAAGTACAGTAGACTCGCTCTTAACCGGCTACTTCGGGACCAGGCCTCGGCCGGATAACAATTTGGCCGGTTAAACCGATGTACCAAGGGCCGGATTTACCGCAGGGGCAACATGGGCACATGCCCAGGGCGGCAAATATCACGGGCGGCAAAATTTTGGAGAAATTAAAATTTGATATCTGTATGCTCGGCGCGTTGTCATCGTCATGGTCACAAGCAACATAGCCGTATCGTGGTGAGGCGGCAAAGGGAAGACTGCAGTCTGCCCGGATGCGTGGACGAGCCTCTATTTATTTGTGCGCGGCAGGCGATGTGGTAGTGGTAGGACGAGGTGAGGGAGGGGGGGAGCCGTTCGTATTCGTATTCCTCACCGTCATCAGCCCATAGAGATGTGCCGTACTAGCCTATTTAATGGAACAGTTCCGCATGGAACTATTCCGCGCAGACACTAGTCTCATATACCTGTTCCGGCGGAACAGTTTGCAACATCCTATGATACTGTTCTGCGAGTCTGGCGACTCCCATGATGCTGTTGCATATCTATCATGTTACGGAATAGTTTACAACAGCAATTGCAATACCCTACTAGTACCAAACAACTTCGCTGTTCCTGCTGAAATGTTCTCTCACCTAATATTTTTTTTCTATTAATTTCCCACACGAAGTGTCGATGAACGTGTAACATTTTCTAAAATAACATATTAACTCATTTATTAATGAGATGTTAAAGTTCATTTGGATAATAGCCTATTAATGCCTATTAATTTCAATTTGATATACGCAATAATTTTCGTTGTATTTTTAAAACATAGGCCTAATGGATGGGCGAAAAAGACTTAGTGGTGCGGAATACCGGAAATTAGCTGAAGTGAAGAAGAAGAAGGATAATGAAGTGCTTGCCCAAACTTTAAAGTTAGATTTCGCCGCAATGTGGCTCCTTGGAGGGTACAAAGGGAGCCTGAGGGGGGGGGTGAAGGGGCGGCAGATTATTACATGCCCATGGGCGAAGAAAACGTAAATCCGGCCCTGGATGTACCTTTAAAAACGCCAACCTAAAATTTATTTAGCCTAAATGCAATTATGAGTTTAAGAAGAAACTCAATTGTTCCTCTATATAATTTATAGCTAACATCCGACACCCATGAAATCCACAACTAAACTAAACTAATAATTGATTTGTTTCCTTATTTTGTCTACTGAATAGCAGGTCCAAACGTTTCACTTCCAGTGGCATACACTTTTGTCTAGGACAGTTCATTTTGATTGGTTTGAGAAGGTCAATACAGTATGATGTTGAATTGAATGAAACAGTAGATAAGAAAACAACGTTTTCGGGGAAACACAGCCGGTTAAAGCGAAGTTGTGATAAAAAATGGCCAGTTAAAAAGATGTTGTTTTTGTGCCCGGGTAGGCCGGTTAAAGCGGAGACCGTTTAAAAGGAGGCCGGTTAAGAGGGAGTCTACTGTAGTGAGGATGAAGGGGGTGAGGATGAAGGGGGTGAGGATGAAGTAGTGAGTTACCTTGATCCAATCCCCACCCCCTCCCTTTGTGAAAAATCTCCATCCCCATGGTGAAACATCCCCACCCTATGTCACCCAGTGAAAATTTGTTAAAATATGCTCTACATATAGTCTTATTGTAGCTAGAAATATTATTCAATTAATTTATTATCCTATAAGTTGGAATAGTTCACATTTTAATGTATGTGAGGCAGAAAGCCAAAAGGACCTCATGGTACAACAAACTAAATTTTTCAGTCTTACTGATTTAAGTCATGAGAGACAAAATTCCAATTTTTGGTTGTTTTATATATTGTTTTTCTTAGCAATATCTTACAACACACTATTTAATCAGATATACTGAAAACAATTGGTAAAAGAGACTAGATTGGGAAAAGGTACCTCATATCGATCATGGAATAATAACATGGAACCGACAAGAAGGTTCTGTTCACACATAGTCCACCTAGAGAGGAGTTATACTTCATCAACGGATCTTTCCTAAATTATAGATACTACAAAGAATTTCTAATGAGAAAAATATGTTAACTATTGGCTGATTCACAACCGACCAACCATCGTTATCAGTCAGCCAATCACACAGTTTGTTTGTCTAGTCCACACAAATACTAGAATACACTCCCTCTCTTACCAATTAAATCTCTACGGTATGGTCCTCCTTTTTGCCTGAGAGCATAGACTTCAACATCAGTTTTAACCATCCAATACTTTTTACATCTGATGACTGTCTTGTGGCCTGTTGTGGCATGGGACCGGTATTTTTAGAGCTAGAGGGCCGACAACACAGGGCTTAGAGCTACAATCTTACAACACAGGGCCGACAAGACATCCCTTTCCATAAAATGCAATTCTGTACAAGTTGTAACTAAAATCAGTTTTGTCTGGATTACAGTGACAATTAAGTAAACTGCTGGTGTTCTTTGTAAAAAGGACAATATCAACTTTCTATTGATACAAAATTATTTGCTTGAATAGTAAATAGAAATAGATTCTGTGTTCATTTAAACTTTTAATAGAATTTTTCTCAAATGGCCCTTTTTCCTTAGAGGAAGTTCATACTTCCATAAGTCAAATAAAAAAAAGGTTTATAGATATATGGAACCTTCTCACCAAATTGTTGAGAATTCAAACATAACTTTGAAAATAATAACAACTTAAAATCACCGTCAAGAGGTCCTTATTTGGTTTTAACCTCACAGGCACGTCCAAGAGTATTGAGGAGGCGACTGTATTTCTCTTGGTAGAAAATAAAGAAAGATAAAACTGAGTTTAGATTACTTACAAAGTCTTCAAAGTTTGGTGTTGGGAAGACACAGAGAACACAGTCGATGGTGTCAATACCATTTTCATCTGCTGTGCACTCACAATTCTGACAACTTGAAGGATGAGCACTGGCTGCTACTCTTTTGGCTAATACGTTTATGAACTTCTTGGCTATGTTTGTGTTTGTCGTTTCAAGTTTTGTTGATGTGAATATGGTTCCTGAAATGAGAGTATAGTTTTTTTAATATACTGAGTAGTACATGCAATAAGAAGTGAACATTTTTTTGCTTGAAACGAGAAAAATTCTTTCAAAGCTGACAAATACAAGTGTTTGCTTTCATCAGCATTCAGATGGTATTAACTTTTCTTTAATTTAATGTAGTATTTCTATTCTCAGTTTGATTTCTTGTCTATGTACTTAGGCCGTCCATATCACAGAATCACCTTCGCTACCAGTCCTTATGTACCAAACTTAATATGATCCCTAAAATAATGAACTATAACACATGTGCATAATTTATTGCAATGAGCTTTCCTGCCAATACCACATGAGAGGAGTCTAGGAGGAAAAATAAAAAAGATCAGGCTTCAAAGTTGACAGTTAATCCATTAATTATATATGTATGTATCTTTGGGAAAAGAATGTTAAAATTATGCCAAAAAGTCCATCACTTTTTATTGGCAATGGAGTTCCGATAATCTAAAATAATTGGGACAGGACCTATCTTGAATTAAATGAACTTATTACTGATTAATTCAAACGTATTATATATACAATGTGTTATTAAGTAAACTGGCGAAGAATAACTTAAGTTGACTCCAATAGTTGACAATTGACAGTGCAAAATGTTCACTCAGTGGTCGGAGGCCATCTCACGCCACATGAGTCATCAGTCTAGACGTTTATACAGTGTAGTGAATTGCTCTTATTACTACGGATCACGACCACCTCATATTTTTATATAGGGCAAATAGCTCATTAACAAAATATTACATAAGTGATTTTTTGGTCATATTTGATTTAACTCGAGGAAATCATTCTCATAACTCAACGGAGGTAAACAACACTGAAATTCAGTAGAATTAAATTTAACCTTATGTAATATTTCCTATTTTATTTTTAATGTACAAGTTTTCACCGGTGTACCGAAACTGCGATCTCAGTTTTAATCCTCAAAAGGGTTTGCTAATCCCACAACCAAAACTGCGATCCTGGCACAGCGGCCCATCAGCAGGTAGCGGAGGGTCCAGCGGGTATTCCAGCGTCTGTGGCTCTAGAATGTTTCGCCGTCCGACGTGTAGCTCAAGTCATTTTTCAACTAATACCAATGAACTGGGATTTCCAAGTTGTACTAAACTCGCACATACCACCCCCTTAAGAGTCATCTTCACCCCTGGGCCAGTAGCCCATTGTTGCGCAGTAGGCAATGTTAACTATACGGCTTTTAATGCAAAACATGGTATTTGATTCCCCTGTTTCGGACGCCTTTTCCAACAGATTTTCTTTAAACTTGGTAAGTGTTTGGTTGAATAGTTACATTAGATCCCTCATACCTCAAAATTTGGAAAATTTAACAAATATTACTAGGGAAATCGAGTTACTTTGCGACGTCACAGAGAGTAATATTTGTTGAATTTTCAAAATTTCGAGGTATGAAGGACCTAATATAACTATTCAACTAAACACTTACAAAGTTTAAAGAAAATCGGTAGAAAAACAGCGTCCGAAACAGGGAAATCAAACACCGTACCATGTTTTGCATTAAAAGCCGTATAGTTAAAATTGCCGACTGCGCAACAATGGGCTACCGGTCCAGGGGTGAAGATGACTCTTAACCTGGACCAATAAACGAAGACTTTCAGGGTGTACATTCCTTATTTATTTTCCCCCACAAATATATCAGTCATTCTCAGTTTGAGATCAAGAGCAGCAGTATCGTCTTATGTACGGTATCGTCAGTATCGTCCCGGGGGCGGCCTCCGTGCCAGGATCGCAGTTTCGGCGTCTGCCTCGGGTCGCCCTTGGGGTAAGGATCGCAGTTTCAGCGTCTACCTGGGTTTTGGATCGCAGTTTCGGTGCGCCCGTTTTCACAGGTTAAAATCAGCTTCAAATTTGCCTGTTCCACTCTTTCTTAAATTTTAATTGTTTAAACCCTAATTTTGGTTTCCTATCATGTGGACTTTCTTTAAGGATTATCGGGACTCCACTGAATTTTTCAATACAGAAGATGGACCAACAAAAGAAGGCTAGCTAAGAGTCATAAGAAAATCTTAAACGTAAGCATGCGTTTGTATGTACATCTTTAATTAGAATAAAATGCCACATATTTGCTCCCAAATGAATAACCAAGCAAGAAATGGATAAACCTTTGCATTAAAATCATTTATACAAAACATTGAAAAGAAATAACTTTTGACATATTAACCTTTAAAGTGGGTTTGCAATGAGTTTTATGCTTAGTTTATAAAGACCTTAGAACCTTAGACTCAGAAGATAAATATGAGTTTTGATCCAACTTAGGTCCACAAAGTTCGACTTTGTGGTCCTAATTAACCTTCGATTCTTCGACTTCTTTTCCTTCGACTTCTTTTAAAGGACATCCGGAAAGATAAGTCATGGGAAAAACTTCATAGGTTTATGTCATAAATATCATACATCGGTGGGTATGCAACATCGTTCACCTCTTATAGAAACCTTTAATGTACACCTAGTTACATTTAAAATCCCAACTCCAAACAAGCCATCCCCCCTGGTAAAAAAAAAACACATAAAAAATGTATAAGATTTCAAAACATATCTGTTATACGTTAAACATTTTTACAAGTAAATTTATACTTCTGTTCCAAGGGCAGAGTCAAGATTTTCATACAATGTACTGATCACTGCTTGCTTACCATTGCTATCAAGGGCTAGTGTATTGCAAAAACCATATAAGTTTTTAGACAGCTTGACTTGTCTACGTAGGTCCTTGTCTCCTCTTAAGCCCTTGTAGTCATTCTTGGTGTAAGCATTACTTGCATCCACCCCTGAAATGAAAATGATCATCATTTATCATGAATTTTATATCATTACAAGTTCTAATTAAATTTCAATTGAAATATATACAATCAAATTACCTTTTTTAATTATATTTTAAAATCCAATGGGTAAATGCCTATATATTTAATGTATAATCAAGCTTTTCGTAAGAAGGGTACAGTTGGAGTATTAACGAGTATTGTAAGTGGCATGTTATATTCTTGTACCTACCCACTTGTTTGGGCCTGCTTCTCCTAACATATTTTATGGTCACACTCGTCAAGTTTTAAATAGTTACCTACCTTTAACTTCAACTGAATAATATAAGCAAATTGTTTCCTTATGCATATCAACTACAAAATTCAATTCCCCTATGTTCCTAACAATCACATAGTTCTGAAATTAAGA